>CAUDMG010002372.1:50000-65000 GCA_958450375.1 Homarus gammarus | reverse complement strand
TTCGTATTCTGTCAGTAAATGAGTCTTGGTTCTCACACCTGTGTACTCTCTCTCTCTCTCTCTCTCTCTCTCTCTCTCTCTCTCTCTCTTCCAGCTTTGCTTTTTTCTCTTTAATGTTAGGTCAGGTCATACAGTCACAAGGTCAGGTCAGGTCATACAGCCACAAGGTCAGGTCAGGTCATACAGCCACAAGGTCAGGTCAGGTCATACAGTCACAAGGTCAGGTCAGGTCATACAGCCACAAGGTCAGGTCAGGTCATACAGCCACAAGGACAGGTCAGGTCATACAGCCACAAGGTCAGGTCAGGTCATACAGCCACAAGGTCAGGTCAGGTCATACAGCCACAAGGTCAGGTCAGGTCATACAGCCACAAGGTCAGGTCAGGTCATACAGCCACAAGGTCAGGTCAGGTCATACAGCCACAAGGTCAGGTCAGGTCATACAGCCACAAGGTCAGGTCAGGTCATACAGCCACAAGGTCAGGTCAGGTCAGGTCTTTTATGTTAGTAAATAAAAAAAAATATATATATACAGAGGGAGAGAGAGAGAGAGAAAGAGTAGGCTGCTGTTAATTGCTGTATTGTATTGAGAATGTGAGACATACATACATACATACATACATACATGCACACGTACCTACATACATACATACATACATACATACATACATACTCAAGTCCCTCGGAGTTCCTGCACACGAGCTCCTCAGTGTTTACACAACATTCATACTTCCCAAGCTCACCTATGCCTCCCCCACCTGGTCTTCCTCCCTAAATGCCACACAACGTAAACACCTAGAAAAAGTGCAAAAGAGGGCATGCAAGATTATTCTCTCCCCTTCCTACTCCACATATCAAGAAGCGCTCAACACACTGACCCTTTCGACTCTCACTGACCATCACCACGACCTCATCTGCAAATTTGGTAAGAAGCTTCTGCACCATCCCCGACACCGGCTCCTACTACCACCTGAGATCCCTTGTCCGAGAATTGTTGTTCGACACCACAACCGCATCCAGCCCATACGTGCACGACCTGATCGCTATAAGAACAGCCCAGTCCCAACCATTGTAAAAATTATCAATAACTTGTAATAAATCAGTGTATTCACTCCCAGTAAACACTGCTCCTTACACTGTCACTATGTTGAAATGAACTGTAGTTTGAGCTTTTCCACATCTAGTTATTATATGTCTTATTTGTGTCACTTATGTTACTTGTATATTATTTGTAATTCGTAACCCATTCCCCAAATATGTAACTGTATATTTTCAGCCTTCTGGCTGCCAAGCTCTTTCAATAAACCGTTAATTATTATTATTATTATTATTTTACATACATACATGCACACGTACCTACATACATACATACATACATACATACATACATACATGCACACGTACCTACATACATACATACATACATACATACATACATACACACGTACATACATACATACATACATACATACACACGTACCTACATACATACATACATACACACGTACCTACATACATACATACATACATACATACATGCACACATACATACATACATACATACATACATACATACATACATACATGCACATGTACCTACATACATACATACATACATACATACATACATACATACATGCACACGTACCTACATACATACATACATACATACACAGATACATACACACATACATACATACATACATACAACCCGACACACTGTTAGAAATATTTTATGATATTTCTGTATTTGTCTTATAAATACTATTATTAATTCATTGGGGTTCCTCTGTTGCTGTGTTGTTGTTGTTATTGTTGTTGTTATTGTTGTTGTTATTGTTGTTGTTGTTGTTGTTGTTGCTGTTATTGTTGTTGTTGTTGTTGTTGTTGTTATTGTTGTTGTTCTCTGTCTGTCTGTTTGTGTGTGTGTATTCATACCTGACCTAATCTGACCTAACCCAACATGACCTGACCTAACCTAACTTGACCTAAGCTGACCTGACCTGACCTAACCTAAGCTGACTAACCTAACATGACCTGACCTAACCTAACCTGACTAACCTAACATGACCTGATCTAACCTAACCTGACCTAACCTGACATGACCTGACCTAACTTAACCTGACCTAAGCTGACCTGACCTGACCTAACCTAACCTGACCTGACCTGATCTGACCCAGCCAAACTTGACCTGACTTAACCTTAACCTAGGCTAACCAAACCTGACCTAACCTAACCTGACCTGACCTAACCTGAGCTGACCTTGACCTGTGTAGAAGATAATCACCCCTCACCCCCCTCCAATCCTGAACTACTGCAAGACATAATTAACCCTGAGAGTAATTTAATTAACGACCCACTAATGAGGTGAAAGTCTAATCACTATAACCTAATTAGTGAGTGAGGGAAGTAATTAGCGTGGTATATAACGAGCCAATCACCTTGTTTCATGCCATGCTTGTTACTGGGAGGCGGGGTGTGGGGGGGTTGTTTGGTCTCAACTAGGTTCTCAGAGATCCAATCATCTTCCTCGTTGCGGTAATTATCGATCTATTATCTATCTATTTATCTATCTATCTATCAATCTTTGTTTCTACCACACACACACACACACACACACACACACACACACACACACACACACACACACACACACACACACACACACGCACGCACACACACACACACACACACACACACACACACACACACACACACACACTTTCCCCCCCAAAAAAATTATTATGTACATTGGATCATTTTACTGAGTCAACAAAAGGTCTGCTTCGCCTGTCTGTCTGTCTGTCTGTCTGTCTCTGTCAACACAAGGTCTGGTGCGTCTGTCTGTCTGTCTGTCTGTCAACACAAGTTCTGGCCCACATCTCCACTACACTGTCAATGTTGGCTCATGTTAGCTACCTGATCACGTATTGAGTCTCTCTCTCTCTCTCTCTCTCTCTCTCTCTCTCTCGAGTATGTATTTATGTCTCTGTCTGTCTGTTTATATGTATGTCTGTCTATTTCTATCACTCTCTCTGTCAATATACATATCTGTCTACTTCTCTCTCTCTGTTTGTCTGTCTGTCTGTCTGTCTGTCTCTCTGTCTCTCTCTCTCTCCGTGAGTATGTATCTATGTCTCTGTCTGTCTATTTATATGTATGTCTGTCTATTTCTATCACTCTCTCTGTCAATATACATATCTGTCTACTTCTCTCTCTCTGTCTGTCTGTCTGTCTGTCTGTCTGTCTGTCTCTCTCAGATTTGTGGCTATTCGTCACTACTTCGTCACATATCGTCACGTTTCGTCACTTATTGTCAGTATTTCGTCACTTATCGTTACTGTTTCGTCACATATCGTCACGTTTCGTCACTTATTGTCAGTATTTCGTCACTTATCGTCACTGTTTCGTCACATATCGTCACGTTTCGTCACTTATTGTCAGTATTTCGTCACTTATCGTCACTGTTTCGTCACATATCGTCACGTTTCGTCACTTATTGTCAGTATTTCGTCACTTATCGTCACTGTTTCGTCACATATCGTCACGTTTCGTCACTTATTGTCACTATTTCATCACTTTTCGTTTATTTCGTCACATATCGTAACGTTTCGTCACTTATTGTCAGTATTTCGTCACTTATCGTTACTGTTTCGTCACATATCGTCACGTTTCGTCACTTATTGTCAGTATCTCGTCACTTTTCGTCACCTATCGTCACTGTTTCGTCACATATCGTCACGTTTCGTCACTTATTGTCACTATTTCATCACTTTTCGTTTATTTCGTCACATATCGTCACGTTTCGTCACTTATTGTCAGTATTTCGTCACTTATCGTTACTGTTTCGTCACATATCGTCACGTTTCGTCACTTACTGTCAGTATCTCGTCACTTTTCGTCACCTATCGTCACTGTTTCGTCACATATCGTCACGTTTCGTCACTTATTGTCAGTATCTCGTCACTTTTCGTCACCTATCGTCACTGTTTCGTCACATATCGTCACGTTTCGTCACTTTTCGTTTATTTCGTCACTTATCGTCATTATTTCGTCAGTTATCGTAACTAATAGTGTAGTAACAACTTCAGGATAATTTTGATCATCACAACATATAACACCATCCATCATCACTACATAAAACACCATCTATCATCACTACATGTAACACCATCCATCATCACTACATATAACACCATCCATCATCAGTACATATAACACCATCCATCATCACTACATATAACACCATCCATCATCACTACATATAACACCATCCATCACCACTACATATAACACCATCCATCATCACTACATATAACACCATCCATCATCACTACAGATAACACCAATCATCATCACTACATATAACACCATCCATCATCACTACATATAACACCATCCATCATCACTACATACACCAATCATCATCATTACATATAACACCATCCATCATCACTACATATAACACCATCCATCATCACTACATATAACACCATCCATCATCACTACATATAACACCATCCATCATCACTACATATAACACCAATCCTCATCACTACATATAACACCATCCATCATCACTACATATAACACCACCCATCATCACTACATATAACACCATCCATCATCACTACATATAACACCATCCATCACCACTACATATAACATCACCCATCATCTCTCCATATAACACCACCCATCATCACTACATATAACACCATCCATCATCACTACATATAACACCATCCATCATCACTACATATAACACCATCCATCATCACTCACCAATCCTCATCACTACATATAACACCACCCATCATCACTACATGTAACACCAATCATCATCACTACATATAACACCATCCATCATCACTACATATAACACCATCATCATCACCATCCATCACTACATATAACACCACCCATCATCACTACATATAACACCATCCATCATCACTACATATAACACCATCCATCATCACTACATATAACACCATCCATCATCACTACATATAACACCATCCATCATCACTACATATAACACCACCCATCATCACTACATATAACACCACCCATCATCACTACATATAACACCATCCATCATCACTACATATAACACCATCCATCATCACTACATATAACACCACCCATCATCACTACATATAACACCACCCATCATCACTACATATAACACCATCCATCATCACTACATATAACACCATCCATCATCACTACATATAACACCACCCATCATCACTACATATAACACCATCCATCATCACTACATATAACACCATCCATCATCACTACATATAACACCATCCATCATCACTACATATAACACCATCCATCATCACTACATATAACACCAATCATCATCACTACATATAACACCATCCATCATCACTACATATAACACCATCCATCATCACTACATATAACACCAATCATCATCACTACATATAACACCATCCATCATCACTACATATAACACCAATCGTCATCACTACATATAACACCAATCATCATCACTACATATAACACCATCCATCATCACTACATATAACACCATCCATCATCACTACATATAACACCAATCATCATCACTACATATAACACCATTCATCATCACTACATATAACACCACCCATCATCACTACATATAACACCATCCAACATCACTACATATAACACCATCCATCATCACTACATATAACACCAATCATCATCACTACATATAACACCATCCATCATCACTACATATAACACCAATCATCATCACTACATATAACACCAATCATCATCACTACATATAACACCATCCATCATCAATACATAAAACACCAATCATCATCACTACATATAACACCAATCATCATCACTACATATAACACCATCCATCATCACTACATATAACACCATCCATCATCACTACATATAGCACCAATCATCATCACTACATATAACACCATCCACCATCACTACATATAACACCATCCATCATCACTACATATAACACCATCCATCATCACTACATATAACACCATCCATCATCACTACATATAAAACCATCCATCATCACTACATATAACACCAATCATCATCACTACATATAACACCAATCATCATCACTACATATAACACCAATCATCATCACTACATATAACACCAATCATCATCACTACATACACCATCCATCATCACTACATATAACACCAATCATCATCACTACATATAACACCAATCATCATCACTACATATAACACCATCCATCATCACTACATATAACACCATCCATCATCACTACATATAACACCAATCATCATCACTACATATAACACCATCCATCATCACTACATATAACACCACCCATCATCACTACATATAACACCATCCATCATCACTACATATAACACCATCCATCATCACTACATATAACACCAATCATCATCACTACATATAACACCATCCATCATCACTACATATAACACCAATCATCATCACTACATATAACACCATCCACCATCACTACATATAACACCATCCATCATCACTACATATAACACCATCCATCATCACTACATATTACACCATCCATCATCACTACATATAACACCATCCATCATCACTACATATAACACCAATCATCATCACTACATATAACACCAATCATCATCACTACATATAACACCATCCACCATCAATACATATAACACCATCCACCATCACTACATATAACACCAATCATCATCACTACATATAACACCAATCATCATCACTACATATAACACCAATCATCATCACTACATATAACACCATCCACCATCAATACATATAACACCATCCACCATCACTACATATAACACCAATCATCATCACTACATACACCATCCATCATCACTACATATAACACCATCCATCATCACCACAGACATACTTCTTTGTTTTATATAGATTAGATGGGTCAAATTTACTTCTCTGACTCCCATAAGTCTTTAGATTTTTAGACTCAGATGAGTTATTAAATGCTGTTAAAAAAGGAAAATCTACAGGACCAGGTGAATACTGTGTGACTTAGGAAATTTGGAACTGCTTAGTTAGTATGGAAAATAGTCCATTATTAGATTTATTCAACATGAGCTATACAGAGGGTAGATTACCAACAGAATGGAAGAAAGTGATAGTTATCCCTGTCCCTAAGGCAACTGGTGGATACAGGCCAGTGTCTTTAACATCTTGTTTTTGCAAGATGATGGAGAGAATATTATTACATAGGCTTGTATATATTGTAAGGGAAAATCTATCTTGTAATTTATTTGGTTTTTTGGAAGGGAAATGTACTTCAGACTGTGTTATAAAATGTTTATCAAATGATGCAGACAGATGTAGAGTTTTTGTGGATTTACAAGGAACATTTGATAAAGCTCACAGTGAAGTAGTTATGAATGAACTGGCTGCTCTAGGGGTATCAGCGGAGTTGTTACACTAGATAGGTGACTACTTGCATGGAAGGAGAGCCTGTGTATGGTATCAGGGATGTTTGTCTGAGGAAAGAGCACTTGAACTAGGGGGAGTATTGAGCCCAATGTTATTTAATGTGTTAATGAATAAGATAGCCTGACACAAATATCCCACAGGAGTTGTAACCATCATTTATGCAGATAACATCATATTTCAAGGAAACTCTGTCAAAAATTTGCAGATTGCATTAAATAATTTTAGTGTTCTTTCTCAAAAGATGGGCTTAGTTATCAATGAAGAAAAAACCAAGTGTGAATGTAAAGGAAGAGGAACTGAATCCGTTTTTCTAAATGGAAATTTTTTTGAGAAATTGTCAATGTATAAATATTTAGGAATATATATTGGCTTTACTAGTGAAAGTAAAGAGGCAGAAATACATCATGTCCTCACTCAATGTAGAACAAGGTTACAGCCCTTGAAGGCTCTAACATGTTGTGGTAAAGGTGCTGGGGTACCCATACTGAGAATGATGTATATTTCTACCATCAGATCACTTATAGACTATGCAGCACCTGTCCTCTCTTGTACTGCTGAAGGAAGGCTACAGGAGCTTGAGATCATGCAAAATGAAGCAATGAGAATAATTTTAGGGTGTCAAAAGGATGCAATGATTGAGATAATGAAAATGGAACTATGGTTACAGAGCATTTCACAGAGGGTCAATGAAATTAATACAGTTGCAGCAGTTCGATTAATGAGAGGGAACAGTGGGGGTAAATTTGTAAAAGATATAAATGATGGTTTAAAAGGTAAACGGACCTTCTGTAGGCAAGGCAAGGGAGGATGCATGAATGGATTAGTAAATATTATTAAAAAATGTAATCTGGCAGACTGGTGTACAGCTGTTCAGAAGAGTTGTAAGAATCCACCCTGGGAAGAACGAGAAGTAGAGTTAGACATAGTGCCTCTCACAATGAAGAAATTATTACATGAACCAGGACAGTTAAGGGCTTTATATGCGAATAAGATTAGTAATTTGCCTAAAATAAACACATTGCATGTATATTGTGACGGTTCAGTTATGTCAAGTGGCAGGGCAGGGTGCGGGATCCTTATAAGACAGTACACAGAACAAGGGAATGATGACATCAAAATTGGACTTCGGTTGAGCAGTTTTATTTCATCAACACAAGCTGAGTTATATGCAATCTTAGTAGGGTTGGAAAATGTTGTAAATGTGTATAAAGATGCATATTTTTTTGTTGATAGTAGGGCAGCTTTGGATTCTTTGAACAGTGGGAGTCCAGTCTTTGAACACATTATTGGTTCATGTAGAAAATTAGTAAATACAATAAGGAAAAATGGCCATAATGTTCAATTTGTATGGGGAATGGTCTTAATGAAGCAGTAAATATAATAGCAAAAAGAGCCACGGAAAAGGCCGAGATCGACATAATATGTACTAAAACCTTGAAACAATTAAGGAGCAAATTACGGAAAATACAATCAATAGAAGATAATTTCAAAAGGAATGAAATATACGAGAAAAGGGAAACAAAGAAACATTACCATCATGTTCTCATGAACACAAAATTTACATATGGGAAAGATGGGAGTAGGTGGAAAGATTCAGTGTATATGAGGTTAAGATTAGGATATAAATATTATTGGGAACTTGGAGCTGAGAGAAGTGAACAGGATAAAGAATGTAGAGTTTGTAGAACACCCAGATCCCATACCCTGCCACATTATATACTGGAATGCCCATTGCTTAATGCATATAGAAATGCCCATATAAATAATGTCCCCATGCAAATAGAGTGGATGTATAAAAATAGGAAAATAGATGATATATTAAAGAAATATAGAAATTTTTCATCTAGAATATAACTATGTATGTATATAACTGATTATATGAAATATTAGGGATTTATGTGAGACCTGAGAGGGACATTCCTGGATTGGGGTGGGGATGACTTATGTCACTTCATCCCTTTGAGATGTATTAATGTTTTTTGTATCTCAATAAACGTATCAATCAATCTGTACCTAGACATGCAGACTAGATTTTTCTGTTGGCTTGTGATGAGTTAGGAACGATTTAGACCTTCAATCCTATCATAAATAACTAGTTTTCTCAGTCACGTGATGTTTTAGCAACTTTAACCCTTATTTTGTAGAGTTTTGGTCCCAATTTATTTAAAAATATAATTAACATCGTGAATTACGCGTTTTCCTTACCCATTGATCTGCCATCTTATGAAAAAAAGTCCAAGGTTGTGCTGTTGAAGGTTTGAGTTAGGGGAATGTTGAAGTCAGGCGGACAAGGAATCGGATGCAATGTTTACCTGTCGTTTGAGTTTTGTTTTTCGTTTCGTTCAGATACGCTGTGGGAAGGTGAGAGATAGTGTGTGCTTTATAGCTCTCTCTCTCTCTCTCTCTCTCTCCCTCTTTTTTTTTTTTTTTTTTTTTTTTTTTTTTTTTTTTTTAAGTAATACGGTGAACTTGGGGCCTAAATTTTTTTCTTCAACTGATGATTTCTCGGAATTCTCGGAGGAGGTGTGGTAGTGATGGCCGGTCAGTGCGGCGCTTGGCCATGGCCTTCTTGGCGAGTTTTGTGACCTCTGGATGGTCCCCTGGGGCCTCCTTGATCAATTCCATCAGGACAAACCCGAACGAATATGTATCTGAATTCTTGGTGGTCCTAAACCCACGGCAGACTTCAGGGGCCATCCAGGGGAAGTCCTCGTGTAGGCAATCAGCGCTGACTTTACAAGACTTACCGATCTCACAGGCCAGACCGAGGTCAATGAGGCTGACCTCTGGCCGGGATGAGGGCCCTTGGATCATTATGTTATCCTCCTTGATGTCATTGTGTGCTAGACCTTTCGTGTTCATCTCAAGGATTTTCTCACCAAGGAGGAGCCCCAGTTGTATAAGGTCATATTGGCAGATCAGGTTATCTTCAGAGAGAAGGTGGTTGAGTGTGAGCTTACCCCTGAAGGACTGGAGGATCGCTGGAGGTTTTGGACAGTACCCAAGTACCTTAGGAATCCCCCCAGCACCATCGAGGGCATACATCTTGGCAGCCTCATCCTTGAAGAATTTTTTGGCTGATGGTGACACTGCCTTTTTCAAAACAGCTACATCATTTCCCCACTTTACAAGGTAAGCAATTGCGTGCGCTCCCTCCCCAAGAATTTCCGCTCCGTCTTGTAGGAGGTCAGTCACGTCCTCAGGGAGAAGCTCACACACCCAATCTTGGAAGTTTTCTGTTTTTCGGCAAGCCATTTTTAATTATCTGTATCGACTCAGCCTTCTCCAGGACATCAAATTATTATTTGGGGGTTAGATGCGTTTTTGAGGCGCTGAAGTGATAGTTGTTGTGCAATGAAGTGAAGAGGTGCCTGATAGTGTAGTGAAGAGGTGCCTTATAGTGTAGTGAAGATGTGTAGTGAAGATGTGCCTCATAGTTTAGTGAAGTAGGTGTAGTGAAGAGTGCCTGATAGTGTAGTGAAGAGGTGCCTAATAGTGTAGTGAAGTAGTTGTAGTGAAGATGTGCCTGATAGTGTAGTGAAGTAGTTGTAGTGAAGATGTGCCTGATAGTGTAGTGAAGATGTGCCTGATAGTGTAGTGAAGTAGTTGTAGTGAAGATGTGCCTGATAGTGTAGTGAAGTAGTTGTAGTGAAGATGTGCCTCATAGTGTAGTGAAGATGTGCCTAATAGTGTTTTTTTTTCTTTTTTTACGGGGATTAGCCCACCCGGACACAGGTCACTGACCCACATCAGGGCCTGGGGGGCGAAAATGTAATAATAATAATAATAATAATAATAATAATAATAATAATAATAATAATAATAAATAATAGTCATAATAATTTATAATAAATATAATTTATGATAAAACAAACAAAATAAAATAATAAAATAATGATGATAATAATACAGTAACTGTAATAATAATAATATTAATAATAAAGAACTATAAATACAAAAATGAATAAAAAAGATCAAAAGTGAGAAACAATATATGTATGTTGTATTGTCAAAGTAAGAGAAACAACTGAGACCCTGCAATTGTGTGAAAATGAAGCAGAAAGTCAGATCATCAACCTAGGACTTGGTCACATATGGCAGCAGGGTCTACCAGTAGACAACACATTATGCTGCCAATATCTTCCCAGGCGGTAGTACCTCCCTGTTTGGTAACTGCCTACTACCTACTACCTGTAATGAAGTAGTTGTAGTGAAGATGTGCCTAATACACCTTTTCGCATATCCGTCGAGACATTGTTTCATAACTATTTGACAAATTTCATAACGAATGACACAACACATATCGAATGACAATCTAAAATAACTGTTGGTGGTCTGTCATTCTCCAATTGTTACATTCTCAAACTCTATGTAGACTGTCGGTTTATTGTTCACGGCTGTCAACTTCATAACTTACGTCAATTACTTCTGTCAGCATGAACCAACAGTTATTTTAGAGTGTCATTCGATATGTGTTCTGTCATTCGGTTATGGAACAATGTCTCGACGGATATGATGAAAAGGTGTATTTTCATTATTTCGTCACTATTTCATCTCTTATCGTCATTTATCGTGACATCGTACTATTTCGTAACTTATCGTACTATTTCGTCACTTATCGTCAGTATTTCGTCCTTTATCATCAAATATCGTCACTATTTCGTCACATATCATCAATAATCGTAACTAATCGTCACTATATCGTCACATATCATCAATAATCGTCACTAATCGTCACTTTTCGTCACTTATCAATTATCGTCACTATTTCGTCACCACTCGTCACTTTTTCGTCACTTAGGGATACTTTTAGAAACGTATGGAAAATATCTTATCTCTTTTTGAATGATGGTGTGTGTGTGTGTGTGTGTGTGTGTGTGTGTGTGTGTGTGATAGGCAGAGAAAGAAAGTGAGAGAGAGTTCTTCTTCTTCTTCTTCTTCTTCTTCTTCTTCGCCTCCTCCTCCTCCTCCTTAACCCCTCCTCTCTTCCCCCTCCTCCTCCTCTTCCTATCTTCTCTGGTCACCCCTCCTCCTCCTCTTCCTATCTTCTCTGGTCACCCCTCCTCCGCCTGCTCGATAAATCCGTTTTCTCTAATAAATCAATTGAGAAACAAAAAAAAACGTTTATTTATGGGTAACTACAGTATACACCCCTACAGCATACACCCCTACAGTATACACCTCTACAGTATACACCACTACAGTATACACCACTACAGTATACACCACTACAGTATACACCACTACAGTATACACCCCTACAGTATACACCCCTACAGTATACACCACTACAGTATACACCACTACAGTATACACCACTACAGTATACACCCCTACAGTATACACCACTACAGTATACACCCCTACAGTATACACCACTCTACAGTATACACCCCTACAGTATACACCACTACAGTATACACCACTACAGTATACACCACTACAGTATACACCACTACAGTATACACCCCTACAGTATACACCACTACAGTATACACCACTACAGTATACACCACTACAGTATACACCACTACAGTATACACCCCTACAGTATACACCCCTACAGTATACACCACTACAGTATACACCCCTACAGTATACACCACTACAGTATACACCCCTACAGTATACACCCCTACAGTATACACCCCTACAGTATACACCCCTACAGTATACACCCCTACAGTATACACCACTACAGTATACACCACTACAGTATACACCCCTACAGTATACACCACTACAGTATACACCCCTACAGTATACACCACTACAGTATACACCCCTACAGTATACACCCCTACAGTATACACCACTACAGTATACACCCCTACAGTCTACACCCCTACAGTATACACCACTACAGTATACACCCCTACAGTATACACCCCTACAGTATACACTCCTACAGTCTACACCCCTACAGTATACACCCCTACAGTCTACACCCCTACAGTATACACCACTACAGTATACACCACTACAGTATACACCCCTACAGTATACACCACTACAGTATACACTATACACCACTACAGTATACACCCCTACAGTCTACACCCCTACAGTATACACCACTACAGTATACACCACTACAGTATACACCACTACAGTATACACCCCTACAGTCTACACCCCTACAGTATACACCACTACAGTATACACCCCTACAGTATACACCCCTACAGTATACACCACTACAGTATACACCACTACAGTAATTACTTTGCTTAATGACCCAGCCAAACCTAGTTAAATGACCTTGTTCTTGTGTAGTGGTAGTAGTGGTGGTAGTGGTGGTAGTGGTGGTAGTAGTAGTGGTGGTAGTGGTGATGGTGGTAGTAGTGGTGGTAGTGGTGGTAGTGGTGGTCGTAGTGGTGGTAGTGGTGGTAGTAGTGGTGGTAGTGGTGGTGGTAGTGGTGGTAGTAGTGGTGGTAGTGGAGGTAGTGGTGGTAGTAGTGGTGGTAGTGGGTAGTGGTGGTAGTGGTGGTAGTGGTAGTGGTGGTGGTAGTAGTGGTGGTAGTGGTGGTAGTGGTGGTAGTAGTGGTGGTAGTGGTGGTGGTAGTAGTGGTGGTGGTTGTGGTGGTAATGGTAATAGTGGTGGTTGTGGTGGTAGTGGTGGTGGTAGTAGTGGTAGTTGTGGTGGTAGTGGTGGTGGTAGTGGTAATAGTGGTGGTTGTGGTGGTAGTGGTGGTAGTAGTGGTGTTAGTAGTAATAGTGGTAGTGGTGGTAGTGGTGGTTGTGGTGGTAGTAGTAGTAGTGGTAGTGGTAGTAGTGGTGGTGGTAGTGGTGGTAGTAGTTGTGGCAGCGGTGGTAGTGGTAAGGTATTGCTGCTAACACTATTAACAGTGCCAAGAAAGTGAATCACCTCTCCTTCCCTCTCCCTCCCTCTCATCCCCCTCTCCCACTTCTCTCTTCCTCCATACCATCTCTCCCTCTCACTTCCTCACCCACCTCTCCTTCCCTCTCCCTCCCTCTCCCTCCCACTCACTCCCTCCCTCTCACTCCCTCTCCCACTCACTCCCTCTCACTCCCTCTCCCTCCCACTCACTCCCTCCCTCTCACTCACTCCCTCCCTCTCACTCCCACTCACTCCCTCTCCCTCCCACTCATTCTCACTCACTCCCTCCCTCCCTCCCTCTCACTCCCACTCACTCCCTCTCACTCCCTCTCCCTCCCACTCACTCCCTCTCCCTCCCACTCATTCCCACTCACCCCCTCTCCCTCCCACTCACCCCCTCTGCCTCCCACTCATTCCCACTTACCCCCTCTCCCTCCCACTCATTCCCACTCGCTCCCTCCCACTCATTCCCACTCACCCCTCTCCCTCCCACTCATTCCCACTCGCTCCCTCTCCCTCCCACTCATTCCCACTCACCCCCTCTCCCTCCCACTCATTCCCACTCACTCCCTCTCCCTCCCACTCATTCCCACTCACTCCCTCTCCCTCCCACTCATTCCCACTCACTCCCTCTCCCTCCCACTCACAACACTCGACATAGT
>CAUDMG010002372.1:0-45000 GCA_958450375.1 Homarus gammarus | reverse complement strand
GTCTTGGCACCTAGATTGACTTCAGGAGTCTTCCTGACCCTGAAGGAATCGTCACCAACTGATTCGTCATGCCCAGATCCTCTCATAAGTCTCATATCCAAAATCTTTTTGACTGCCACTCTTCTCTCCTCCTCATCCTTACTGCAGAGCATTGTCTGCAGAACTGCCTCGGGATGAGCATACCAGGAAGATCTCCTCACAGTCTGCTCCACAATCTGAACAACCTTCCTTGGCTGACTCCTCAGGAGCTCAAGCTGGAAGAGAACATGCCTCGCACCTTCGGGGAACGATGACTTGACCTTGGTGTTGAACCAATTTGACAAGTAGACACTCACGATGAATTGGACAATAAGTCTCAGGTTGTGAAGCTGGTTCCCTTTCAGTTTATGATGAGCGACCCAAATTCTGCAGAACCTGAGAGCCATTGTGAGCCACCTAGAATGTGAG
Source organism: Homarus gammarus (assembly GCA_958450375.1). NCBI lineage: Eukaryota > Metazoa > Arthropoda > Malacostraca > Decapoda > Nephropidae > Homarus > Homarus gammarus. The sequence goes on along the minus strand of CAUDMG010002372.1, from coordinate 44,553 downwards.
ACTGGACCTATCTGCAGGTAAGCAAGTCTATCAGGCATGACCCCAGTTTTGATGGCACTACAAATCATGTAACCATAGTACTGGTCAGTGCTCAGGTCGTCAATGACAGTATGTGCAAGCTCAACGAGTGGAGGGCCAACTGTGATTTTTTTCAAAGCTCGGATTTATTTCTAACTCAGTGGCAGAGTCCAGCATCTTGCCAAGAGGACCAGACCATCTGTTGTTTGAAAGAGTCTTGCCATCCAGCTCCTGGGTCAGATGTCTGAGTGACAACTCGTTGGTGTGGAGGTCTCAAACAATCCAGACCAGTTTCCTCCCAATCTTCCGCTCTATCCACTGTATGACCCCCCTTGCCACCCTGTGTTCCTGTTGGTGATGTCCCCTCCAATGGCCTGCAGGGTCTGGTCTACGTTCCTCTCTCTGAGCCAGTTCACAATGTTATCTGCCACTATCTCAGCTGGTTTCCTGATGTCATCTTTCTCTGGCGTGAAATGCCACAAATACTTCCCTCCTGGTTCACTGCAGCAGGAGTAGTGTTCCTCCTTCACCATGGCAGGGAACAACTTGTCAGAATCTCCAACTTTCATGAACACTTTAGTGTCATCCCTTCTCCCATCAAAGAACAAACAATTGATTCCATTTTCTCTTATCCCCTTATCAAACTCCTCTTCTAGGTTACTGACAAGTTTCTCCTGAGCTCTCCTTACTTTGTTATGATCTATCACCAGGTGAACATCATCAGGTGTTATCAAACCACCGTCAATCCAGGCAGCTGTTGCTATCTCTGCAGTTTCTCTGAGACCAGTGTGGTGTCGCATGCTGGCCAGAGCTATGCTCGGGATATCTTTCCTATTTCGAATCTTATGCCTGGAAGGTTTGGGATCATTATTTTCTGGGTTAGGGACAAAGTCACCATTCTCCTGGTCAGCACTCGGATCAGCCATGGGGAAGTCATTAAACTCTGAATCAGCTTGACTCCAATCATCGGCCTTTTTTACCTCACCCTGGGCCTTCTCAAGTCTCTTTTCCTCGGCAACTCTTCTCCTCTTCTGTCTCTCTGTGGCAGCCTCCTGTCTCTTGGACTCCGGAATATCTTGGCTAGAAATCATGAGAGCCCCTATACTGCCAGTCTTCTCTCTCTGTGCTTTGACAAATGCCAGTTCGATCACAGGAATCTTCAGTTCACGCTTGCAAATACAGGAGATGTGGGCCTCGGATTTACAGTCACGATCGCATCCAAACTCAGGACAGAGAACAATTGGGCACTTGCAAGTAATTATGTCAAATAACTGGTCCAGTTGCTTGGCAAAGCTGTCCTTAACTGCAAGTTTTCCTCTCCCAAGAGAGATATCTCTTGCCTTTTCCCAACTGGCTAGCAGTCTCTCACTAATCTTCTTCTGACTTGTTATGACTGGAGGCTTGAACTGAGCGTTAGCCAGAGTGTACTGTGCCAAGACAGCTTTGGTCATATCACTGGCAATGTCTTTGTTTGTGTAAGTTCTTTGGTTCTTTTAACTGATTTGCCTGATTAAAACACCGTATCTCAAAGCATCTCTCAATGTAGGCAACTCCGACTTCAGGAGCTCTCTCCCAGACCCAAGATAGTGACTGAGATGGCTGGATTTTTGGTTCCTCGTCCTGACACAAGCAGCCATCGCAAATATTATCAACTTATAAATGCATCAGAATCTGAAACAGAAAAAAATATTGTTAGTTGGGTTGTTAAAGAATGAAGTCAGAAAGCAATGTTCACTATTTAATTGTAATGCACTAATGCAGCTGTACGTTAGATTTTCGATAAATTTCACGCTAAAATTTATCTAGCAAAAGGTTGCAAAATATTGAAACTGAAATTATTTTCTGTTTATATACACTAAAATCTACCACAAAAGGGATGGGCCATTAGTTTTAGCTGATCTTCCCTCCTATGACACACCCTAGTGGTGTAGTGTAGTAGCGTGGTGGTGTGGTATAGTGGGGTTCAGTGTTGTGTAGTGTAGTGTAGTGTAGTGTGGTGTAGTGTAGTGTAGTGTAGTGTAGTGTGGTGTGGTGTAGTGTAGTGTAGTAGCGTGGTGATGTGGTATAGTGGGGTTCAGTGTTGTGTAGTGTAGTGTAGTGTGGTGTAGTGTAGTGTGGTGTAGTGTAGTATGGTGTAGTGTGGTGTAGTGTAGTGTGGTGTAGTGTAGTGTGGCGTGGTGGTGTGGTATAGTGGGGTTCAGGGTAGTGTAGTGTAGTGTAGTGTGATGTAGTTTAGTGTAGTGTGGTGTGGTGTGGTGTAGTGTAGTAGCGTGGTGATGTGGTATAGTGGGGTTCAGTGTTGTGTAGTGTAGTGTAGTGTGGTGTAGTGTAGTGTGGTGTAGTGTAGTGTGGTGTAGTGTGGTGTAGTGTAGTGTGGTGTAGTGTAGTGTGGTGTAGTGTGGTGTGGTGTAGTGTAGTGTTGCGTGGTGGTGTGGTATAGTGGGGTTCGGGTTAGTGTAGTGTAGTGTGGTGTAGTGTAGTGTGGTGTGGTGTGGTGTGGTGTAGTGTAGTAGCGTGGTGGTGTAGTGTAGTGGGGTTCAGTGTTGTGTGGTGCAGTGTGGTGTAGTGTAGTGTTGCGTGGTGGTGTGGTATAGTGGGGTTCAGGGTAGTGTAGTGTACTGTGGTGTAGTGTAGTGTGGTGTGGTGTGGTGTAGTGTAGTGTAGTAGCGTGGTGGTGTAGTGTAGTGGGGTTCAGTGTTGTGTAGTGTAGTGTGGTGTGGTGTAGTGTAGTGTAGTGTGGTGTATTGTAGTCGCGTGGTGGTGTGGTATAGTGGGGTTCAGGGTAGTGTAGTGTAGTGTAGTGTAGTGTGGTGTAGTGTAGTGTGGTGTGGTGTGCTGTAGTGTAGTAGCGTGGTGGTGTAGTGTAGTGGGGTTCAGTGTTGTGTAGTGTAGTGTAGTGTGGCGTAGTGTAGTAGCGTGGTGGTGTAGTGTAGTGGGGTTCAGTGTTGTGTAGTGTAGTGTAGTGTAGTGTAGTGTAGTGGGGTTCAGTGTTGTGTAGTGTAGTGTAGTGTAGTGTAGTGTAGTGTGGTGTAGTGTAGTGTGGTGTGGTGTGCTGTAGTGTAGTGTGGTGTGCTATAGTGTAGTAGCGTGGTGGTGTGGTATAGTGGGGTTCAGGGTAGTGTAGTGTAGTGTGGTGTAGTGTTGTGTAGTGTGGTGTGGTGTAGTGTAGTAGCGTGGTGGTGTAGTGTAGTGAGGTTCAGTGTTGTGTAGTGTAGTGTGGTGTAGTGTAGTGTTGCGTGGTGGTGTGGTATAGTGGGGTTCAGGGTAGTGTAGTGTACTGTGGTGTAGTGTAGTGTAGTGTGGTGTGGTGTGGTGTAGTGTAGTGTAGTAGCGTGGTGGTGTAGTGTAGTGGGGTTCAGTGTTGTGTAGTGTAGTGTGGTGTGGTGTAGTGTAGTGTAGTGTGGTGTATTGTAGTCGCGTGGTGGTGTGGTATAGTGGGGTTCAGGGTAGTGTAGTGTAGTGTAGTGTAGTGTGGTGTAGTGTAGTGTGGTGTGGTGTGCTGTAGTGTAGTAGCGTGGTGGTGTAGTGTAGTGGGGTTCAGTGTTGTGTAGTGTAGTGTAGTGTGGTGTAGTGTAGTAGCGTGGTGGTGTAGTGTAGTGGGGTTCAGTGTTGTGTAGTGTAGTGTAGTGTAGTGAAGTGTAGTGTAGTGGGGTTCAGTGTTGTGTAGTGTAGTGTAGTGTAGTGTAGTGTTGTGTGGTGTAGTGTAGTGTAGTGTGGTGTAGTGTTGTGTAGTGTGGTGTGGTGTAGTGTAGTAGCGTGGTGGTGTAGTGTAGTGGGGTTCAGTGTTGTGTAGTGTAGTGTAGTGTGTTGCAATAAGGTATGATGTGGCAAGGTGTGATGTGGCATGGTATGGTATTATGGCATAGTGTGGTGCAGTGTAGGTGAGACGCCCCCCCCCCCTCCCTCCCCCCCGCCCCCACACACACCCTCCTGCTGAGCTCAATGGTCGAGGATCGCGTGTCAATACCCTGAAGGAACAACCAGGTGTCCGATTTTACACATCTTGGTTAATTGAACACCTGTTGGCCCGGCAAGACACAAGAGGGGGTACAACATCACAACAATGGGATCGAACTCTACCCACCAAAACCAATTGTAATCCACACCTCTATGTTCTTAGTAAGTAACATTGTAATTATGTTTAAAATCAGTTCTTCTTTAATCATTATTTTTCACTTTTTTCATCTGGGGTTTATTATTTTGTTTCGTGTTTCTGAGGATATATTGTAATTCATATATTTTGCTCTATAATACACGTGATTTTGTTGTTGATTTTTTATTTCTTGATATTATTGTTGTTGTTGTTGTTGTTGTTTTAATGGAATTGGATCGTTCAGCCAATATCGTCTCTACGCAACGACTACTAAATGGTCATGTCAAGGCTTCAGTGTTGATAGGATACGATTTGTGTGTGTGTGTGTGTGTGTGTGTGTGGTCAGGTGCTTGGCGAGGTGGGGATATATGCATCAGTTCTTTTTTCTCCCCATCTCTGTTTCCCTATTTTTCCCTAGCTTGTCTTTTTTTATTTATTATTCACCTTTTTTTCTTCTTCTATTTTTTTGTATTTATCATTTTGTCTTATATTTCATCTCCTACTTTATCTTTTCTTTTTTTTTTACATTTTCCAGAATTTTTTCCCAATAAAGTCTCCAATTTAATATATAATAATCCTCTTTTTTCCTAGTTTTTACTAACCTAACCAAACCAAACCATAACGTAACATAAACTAAAAATAAACTTAACCATATCTGAATATCCCACCAGACCAAACCAAACCAAACCAAAACCACACCTAAACTAAACCAAAACCACACCTAAACCAAACCAAAACCACACCTAAACCAAACCAAAACCACACCTAAACCAAACCAAAACCACACCTAAACTAAACCAAAACCACACCTAAACCAAACCAAAACCACACCTAAACCAAACCAAAACCACACCTAAACCAAACCAAACCCACACCTAAACTAAACCAAAACCACACCTAAACCAAACCAAAACCACACCTAAACCAAACCAAAACCACACCTAAACCAAACCAAACCCACACCTAAACCAAACCAAAACCACACCTAAACCAAACCAAACCCAAACCTAAACTAAACCAAAACCACACCTAAACCTAACCTTAAAATTCGTGTTAAAATTCGAGTTCAGAAATTAGTTGTACCCTGAGAGAGTCGCCTTAAAAGATGGGTCCATTAAGCCTTATGAAGATATAGAGACGAACTGCTGGTATCTAACTGAGGGGGGAGGAAGGGATGGGGAGAAGAGGGTGTGGAGGAGGGAGGGAAGGAGGGTGGGAGGGAGGGAGAGTGGGATGGAGGGAGGGAGAGTGGGATGGAGGGCTGGGAGGAGAGAAGTATGGAGAAGGGAAGGATGGGGAAGGGGAGGATAGGGTAAAGGGAGGAAGAGGAAAATGGGATGGAGAATGAGAGGATAGGAAGATCGAAGAAGGCAAGGAGAAAGGGAAGGAGAGTGAGATGGGGGGTATGGACAGAGAGAGGGGGGAGGGGGGAGAGGGGGGGAGGGGGGAATATCGAGAGAAAAAAGGAAAGGAAAGAAAAAGAGAGAGACTGGAAAATAGACAGCGAAAAAGAAAGAGAGAAAGAAAGAAAATGAAGAAAGAGAAAATAGACCAAAAGAAAGAAAGAAAATACCAACACTGGAACTATCTTTAACTCGTGTGGTCGGTGGAGGGCCTGGGGGGGGGGGGGGCGGGGGGAGGAGTTCAGATCCGGATAAAGGTCTCAAGAGTTTTACTGACGAATCTTTTCTCTCTATAAGGTTGTGGAGGAAGTCCTTTATTCCCCCTTCAGGAGGTGGACGCCCCTCTCTAGACCAGTCTTCTCCTTCCTCCTCCGATTTCTAATTCTTCCTATGCTCTCTCCTCCTCCTCCTCCTGCTCCTCCTCCTCCTTTTTCTTCTTGTTCTTTTTCTTCCTTCCCCACTACTAATTCTGGCACCCTACTGTCCCTTCCATCCTCTACTGGCACTGTCCCTTGCATCATCTACTGGCACTGTCCCTTGCATCATCTACTGGCACTGTCCCTTCCATCCTCTACTGGCACTGTCCCTTGCATCATCTACTGGCACTGTCCCTTCCATCCTCTACTGGCACTGTCCCTTTCATCATCTACTGGCACTGTCCCTTCCATCCTCTACTAGCACTGCCTATTCATCCGTTTCTGGCACTGTCCCATCCTCTACTGGCACTGTTCCTTCTATCCTCTACTGGCACTGTTCCTTCTATTCTCTACTGGCACTGTCCCTTCCTTCCCCTTCTCTCTCCAGGTTTTACTGTCTCCCTTCCACTCCTACCAACAGTTCTCCTTTCCTTACACACACTCTCTCTCTCTCTCTCTCTCTCTCTCTCTCTCTCTCTCTCTCTCTCCTTCTCCCTCTTTTTTTCTCTCTCTCGCTCCATCTTTCCTTCCTCTAACCTCTCTCACTCTTTCCTTGCCCTCACCCTCCTGCTGCTCCACTATTTGATCGGTCTGCATATTTTAACCTTGCCTTAGGGAGAAATAGCATCAACCACCTAGAAGAATATATTTGGAAATGAAAATACAAACATGACGCAGATTTCTGGTCCGCGAGTACCTGCGCGCGCACACACACAGACTATTACTTCCGTGCTATAAGGATATATGTCAAGAGCTTCAGTAAATCACGCTTCAGTTTCAGAATATTTATTACTCACAAGACTTTAACTTCACTTTGGTACAGAACTTGGAACCTTCATAAACCTTACCTGAACTAACCCAACCCAACCCAACCTAACCCAACCCAACCCAACCCAACCCAACCCAACCTAACCCAACCCAACCCCCAACCCAACCCAACAACCTAACCCAACCCAACCCAACCCAACCCAACCCAACTCAACCCAACCTAACCCAACCCAACCCAACCCAACCCAACTCAACCCAACCCAACCCAACCCAACCTAACCCAACCCAACCCAACCCAACCAACCCAACCCAACCCAACCCAACCCAACCTAACCCAACCCAACCCAACCCAACCCAACTCAACCCAACCCAACCCAACCCAACCTAGCCTAACCCAACCCAACCCAACCCAACCCAACCCAACCTAACCCAACCCATCCCAACCCAACCCATTCCAACCCAACCCAACCCAACCCAACCTAACCCAACCCAACCCAACCCAACCCAACCTAACCCATCCCAACCCAACCCAACGCAACCCAACCCAACCCAACCCAACCCAACCCAACCTAACCCAACCCATCCCAACCCAACCCATTCCAACCCAACCCAACCCAACCTAACCCATCCCAACCCAACCCAACCCAACCCAACCCATCTCAACCCAACCCAACCCAACCCAACCCAACCTAACCCAACCCAACCCATCCCAACCCAACCCAACCCAACCCAACCCAACCCAACCTAACCCAGCCTGCTGAGCAGCTCTCACCCTTGGCCAATGTTCGGCCCATTCCCCAAGTCCCTCTCCCCGACCCATCCTCACCACCGGGATATCAACATAATCAAAAGTGACATTTCGTTTCGGAAAGAAGTGGAACCAGTGTTGAACAGTTAAGAACAGTGTTTAAGCCAGTGAATTCAGTACTAGACAGTACCAGTGAGAGCCGTGACCCGCCAGTGAGATAAGCACCGCTGGGAACTGACCGCCATCTCCTGACAAGGAGGTGCTAATCAGTCCACTCTGAGAACAACAGTGGGTCGGCTTCACACTTGACTTCGAAATAACACAACACCACCCAGTAGGGTGGGGATAGGTCAACAACTGCAAATATGTTGCCTGTATAACAAGTGAACTACCGTGTGTTGAGCACTGTGTCGTGTGTAGGTGTAGGTGCCCGCGAGGCAAGGCCTATACCCTTGTGGTCACGCTCGGCCATGTGGTGAGGGTTTGTTTACACAAACCCCCTCCTCATAGTGTGCCAAGCTGGTTAGTTCTTTTGAAACTAAAATTGACTTTGATACTGTATCTAACCAGAAAAACAGACATGCTATTAAGAACAAGTGTAGTGTAATAAAAGTGTTTATAAACTGAGAAAACTCCTGTTACCTTAGTCCCCCCGACACCACACTCCCTCCGCGGGAGGCCCGCTCATGGCCTCCCCTCACACCGCTAATACGCTGTACAGTAGATGCCAATCTCCTTTGTCCTCTAAGAGGGTTACGCCTCCCAACCACCGCTGACTTCCTAGGAGTGCCAAGCAGTCCTCGGCCCTCTGACGTAGGCATATAAGTCGAGCCCTGTAACTCCACCATGTCTGAGTTGACTGGAGACCCAGCTGCTCGCTTTAACTCTCCTGATGCACTGAGTGAGCCAGGCGACTGTGGTGTTGACCTTGACACCAACGGAGAAGATGGCTTTCAACTAGTTCAGTCCAGGAACAAGCGGAAGGCCGAAAAGGCAGAAAGACTTAGAGACAATCAACTACAACCACAACCCCCCATGAGAGTAAGATTATACTTCCCTTGAGGTACATCACCTGAAGACAAGTATCTCTGGCTGAACGATGCGGAAGACAAATATCCTGAGGCTGAGTTTCAGTTCAGAGTCGGTACACAAGATCATGTTCTGATTAGAAACGACCCAGCAGTCATACAGGATCTCCTCACCAATAGCATAAGGGGAATAACCATGGAACAATCATCCCAACCATCGAGCAAGAAAACCATCTTAATCATAGGGCTCGACCAGTACCAGACCCCTACACTACTAGAAGCCCATCCCTACATCAGAAGGACGAAGCGACTCAGGGGCAAGAATGCAGTCATTGCAGACTGGGTTGGCTCGGAAGACCCACCCAAGACCATTCGAGTCCGTGGTGCCTATCGGACTCTGAAGGTAACTTTCTATCAGCCCCCTAACCGGAGGTGTTACAACTGTCAGCACTGGGGCCATGTGGCCCGGTTATGCCCCTCGACTAAGCCGTGGTGTGGTCTCTGCTCAAGGCAACATGCAACACAGGTTTGCAGAGATACAGTTGCTCAAGGGGGTGTCATCCAACAGAAGTGTATTAACTGCAAAACAGTTGGAGTTCCTGTATGGCACCCTAACTGTTCTAGAGCTCCTACACCCCTTCAGCGCCCAGACCCGCCACCCAGGCAGGTCTCAAGAAACACTAATGCTGCTAGGGTACTCCCTACGGCCAACCCCTGGCCTGCCCTCCCCACCAAAGCTCCAGGATCATCACCAGCAGTCATCGAAAGATCAGCATGGGGTAACACAGACGTACCGACACAACAGGTAGCTGCCAACACACTCCATGCATATCGTGAAGAGATCAATGATTTGAAAAATGAAATTAAAGAACTCAAAGCTCAGTTTACAGCTCAAGCTCAAGCTCAAACTGAAATGTTTAGGAGCCTCTGTGATACACTAAAGGAAAAAAACACCACCAACACAGTGCAGCAACTTCGGAAAAATTACAGTCAAACTGAAGACATTCAGATGTCAGTACCAGATGTGGAAACTCAAGACCCACCAGGAACTAGTGTCCACGCAGAGGAAAATAGTGATACTGGTAACAGTTCTACTGATGCCTCTGTGGACATGGTCAGTGAAGATGAACAAGCACAAACAGAAAATGGTGGTGATGTCGAGTGTAACCAAAGTGTGTTGTTGTCTGCCAATGAAATACAACAATTGTTGAGCCGTACGTGCTCCAGAAATGTTTCCAAAAGGTTAACTGGCCTACTGCCTGCCGAAGGGACAGGCAGCGCAGAAAAGAACAGTATCATACAGTGCCTTTTGCTTCTTTCCAAATACATTTCATAATGGCCAGTGTTAATACCAGGCAAAGATACAGAGCGGTGAAGGTGATGAGTTGGAACATCTCATCCCTTAGAAAACGATACCCTGACCTACACCACAAAGTTGTGACTGAGGACATCGATATTGTGTGTCTGCAGGAGTGTCTCACACCTAATGGTAAGCCCCCACCCAGTCTGCCCAATTATGTGTATTATGATCCTAGTTCTACTCACACATGTTTGATGTATGTTAAGAAGTCACTCCCGCATGTACCTCTTGTATCCAAAAAGACTACCAACCTTCAGTACCATGGGATCACTATCCACCTGGGCAACTCCACACTCAACGTGCTAAACGCCTATGCTCCCTCAGATCAGCTTCAGTACACAGATCTCCCAGACTTTTTACACACTGAGCCCACTGTCCTAATGGGTGACCTGAATACTAGACACAAGAAATTAGGTGACTCCACCACTAACACCAATGGTAGGAGACTTATCTCACTTCTCAGCGCATATGAAGATGTTCAAATTATAGGTAATAATGAACCAACACACATCTATGGCGGGGGTCTAGACAAATGTATTGGCTTTAATCTATCATACACAACTCATAGCTCTGATGTTGTCACTGATCTTATGTCTGACCACAGCCCAATCCAAGCTAGTATACATGTAGCCAATGACACCCCCACTGGTGGTAAACTCAACAGACGTAGAATCACAGTCAAGCAAGAACATGAAAGCCAGTTCATAGACTTCATCCATGACTGGTACAAGGACTACAAGCCTGACAATTACCAAAGTTTCCATGACGATCTGATAGATAGGACTTATGTATACTTCACCAACAATGCCTCCACCAAAAAAAGGAGAAAACGTGGTCAGCATAATGGGAACAGGCAACAGCAGTGCTATAATGACCCTGAGCTGAAAAAACTCAGGGCTAGGGTCAGGAGGGTGGGTAAGGGTTACAGACAATTTAGAACACCTCAAATGTTACAATTGTATCAAGCTTCCCTTGCTGCTGTCAGGGAACGTGTAAACGAACTCAGACAAAATGCATGGGAGACATATGTCAACAGCCTGAACCAACACACATCCCTCAGCAAAGCCTGGAAAGACATAAACATAATCAGAGGTAAAAACAGAAGACACGTCTCCCATCCAAACCCTCTGCAAAAGTCGAATGAGCTAATAACAAAGTGGGCTCATGTGTCGAGCTATGACATGTTACCAGCTGGGACTCGGGGACTCCTTGATGCGAAGTCTGTAGAGAGAAGTAATCTTATTAGCTTTATGCTGGGCAAACAGCACGATGAGTGTGATGTTCCATATACTGAGTGGGAGCTTGACGCCGCCCTCGCCAGGGGTAGGTCTACTTCCCCTGGAGAGGACGGAGTCACCTACAACATCATTAGACTACTAAGGCGCGTGCCAGGCAATCCATTGTTGGTATTGTACAATATGAGTCATGCCGAGGGCCAACTACCCACATCATGGACCAGCAGTATTGTTGTACCAATACCGAAACCAGGACAGCCTGATGCCTTTCGTCCCATATCACTAACCAGCTGCCTGTGTAAAACCTTTGAGAGGATGGTTCTTGGCAGACTCTTATATAGAATCAGAGAACACATGTCTCCTAACATAAATGGCTTCACCCATGGTAAAGGTGTACATAATTGCATCACCACATTCCTAACTGTGCATGGTGATGAAAGGCACAGATACACCACATTTCTTGACCTAAAAGCTGCATTTGATATTGCCAATAGGCAACTGATATTGTACGAACTAGCCAAAATGGATATAGGAGGTAGGCTGTTACACTGGATAAGTGGTTACCTAACCAACAGAAGGGCTGCTGCACTGTTTCAGGGTTACAAAAGTGAAGTTAAAGATATGCAACTTGGTACCCCTCAAGGTGGAGTACTTAGCCCCACTTTGTTCAATGTTCTTATGAATGCATTATTAAATTTAATACCAGACAACCCCAGCAATATCTCTATCAGCTATGCTGATGATATTCTTATACATACTAAAACTCATCGTGAAATGCAAACCACCCTGAACCATGTATACGCAGCCTGTGAACACCTCGGTCTTATTATCTCCACTGACAAAACTAAGGTGTTCAACAAACAAGCTGGGAACCGCAAACGCGGCCCCGCCAAGTTCAAGATAGGTAACAACACTATTGACTATGTTTCTTCTTTTAAATATCTTGGTGTTTCCGTCCCTTGTACCCTACCTGCCATACAACAGCTAACCCGCCAATGTACTGACAGACTGAGACCTCTTAGAAGTGTAGCGGGGTACAGCCCGCACTATGGTGCTAATATTAGAATTGTTAAAACAATGTACCTAGGCTATATAAGATCTCTGATAGATTACCACGCACCAGCCCTGGTCATTCGTGACGGGAAAGGCGTTGACAAGCTCGAGAAAATGCAAAATAAAGCCCTCAGAATTATCCTAGGATGTCCCATGAGCACTAAAGTACTTAATATGAGGAAAGAACTAGGTATACCCAGTGTTAAAGATAGAATAATTGAAGTCAACCTCATGATAGCCCTGAGGCTTCTGCGTGGTGATCCTGATAACATTGTTTCCTTAAAATTGCTAGAATGTATGAACCATGGGACTACTGAGTCTAAATGGATCCAAACTACAGCTACACATATGAAGATATTTGGACTAGACCACCTGTACAAAGTTGAGACACAACAGCGCTTCCTGCCACCCTGGCGGACAGTTCCCTTCGATATCACAATACCGACGTATCCGCCTAAAAAATTAATTATACAAAGCATTTATCTCCAACACACTGCCAAATTGAGAGCTCTTGAACACATACACACTCTACAGACTGATGATAATATCACACAGACCATCTACACTGATGGATCTCTAAACACCGCCTGTGGGAGGGCTGGAAGTGCTATTGTTGTGACTCAATCTGACGGTAATATAATTGAGAAAGGAGTTAGAATTAACAACTGGGCATCCACTCTACAAACTGAATTAGTTGCCATACTCACAGCTATTAAATTCATTGAAACCACTGTTACTGACAGTCTCATCATCACTGACTCTCTATCCTCACTACTTGCCCTTGGTACCCTCGACTCAGGTTGTCACGATCTTGTCTCTGAAGCCAGACACAAATATGCGTGCCTTGTTGACCGGGGTGTCAGGGTCAAACTGTTGTGGATCCCCTCTCACATAGGCCTCATAAAACATGACAGAGTTGATGCCCTCGCCAAACTCGCGTCTAACAAAGACACCGTTGAATACAATTTGGGTCTGTCAAAAAGAACCCTTAAAACTGTAATTAGGAAAGAACTTATTGATGAGTTTGACGCAAGTAGACAAGTGCAAACAGGCACTAGTCGATCCATAGTTTACCATGATGAGATGTATCAAGTGAAACATGTATATGGAGCAAGTAACAAGATCACTAGATTACAAGATGTTGTAACCGCTAGATTAAGGTTAGGATATAAGTACCTTTGGCAGTATGTTCCTCAAGCAGATGTAAACAAAACTAAATGTAAAGTGTGTGGCCATACATATGGCCACACACTTGAACACTACGTCCTCGACTGTGTGAAGATAGAACCTTTTAGGGACAGGTCCAAGCACACTGTGTGTGAAATGGCACAACACTTCATCTCTAATGGCAAGATAGCCGACATATTAAGATTGTATCCACTTTTTTGCACTTAGTAACTATATCAGTTCTCATGTACAGAACCAAATACGCAATGTGCTTGAATACCTCCCACGTAAATGTGAATAACAAAGTGTGAGGCCAGACATACTGCCTCACACGCCTGTTCTCACGCATTTGTGAATAAGTTACCCTTTATGTATAGAACTAAACAAATAATGTAAATGAAATACTGTGTAACTTTCAGTGCCATAATATCCTGACAACCGGGGTTAATTATTATGACCCTTTGTAAACCCTACTCTGTAATCCTTTTGCGCTACCGCTCACAGGATGAGTGTGGGGTGCACAATAAAGTAGCCGCTGCAAGCGGCAAAATCAAAAAATCAAAATCAACCAACCTAACCCATCCCAACCCAACCCAACCCAACCCAACCCAACCTAACCCATCCCAACCCAACCCAACCCAACCCAACCCAACCCAACCCAGCCCAACCCAACCCAGCCCAGCCCAACCCAGCCCAACCCAACCTAAACCTAACCTAACCATGGAAGTGTTACATGCATCGGGTCTCCACAAGTTATGTCTCCTATCGTCAAACTGTAATTCAATGACACACACTCCCTGGTTGGCTCTCCCTGAACAAGATAATTTACACTAGTTGGTTCCTGGTTCTGTGTTGTTTTGCAAGCCATGTTTATCGTCTATGGTTCGTCTGGTTCTTAGTGTAAGGGGTCACACACACACACACACACACACACACACACACACACACACACACACACACACACCGGCTGCAACTCTATTAATAAACCCTTTATTATTATTATTATTATTATTATTATTATTATTATTATTATTATTATTATTATTATTATTATTACACACACACATATATATATATATATATATATATATATATATATATATATATATATATATATATAGAGATAGAGATAGAGAGATAGATGAGAGAGAGAGAGAGAGAGAGAGAGAGAGAGAGAGAGAGAGAGAGAGAGAGAGATAAAATGAAAAAAAAAGAAAGTCAAAGAAACATCAAGAGAATAACCCCAACTATCTACAAACTTCAAATGACTGTAGTGAAATTATTTAGACCCGTGAACGCTATCCACCACCCCAAAGGTCTTCCGGAATAGCTACAATAGACCTGGATCTCCCCCCCCCCCCCGCCCTTCCTCCTCTCCTGTCCCTAACAACTGCCTGGGCCCCAGTTAACTAGACACTCCTGCCTTGGGATGACGCTACATTAAACTCCCCTTAAGACTTTTTTGAGAATATTACACTTGAGAAATTCTCTCTCTCTCTCTCTCTCTCTCTCTCTCTCTCTCTCATACATACATACATACACACACACACACACACTCTACATCCTTGACCACCGAAGGGTCAAGACGTACCTGGCGCTCCTCTCAGAGCAGCCAGGTCAACTGTTATGTTGGCCCATACCAACCCCCTCCCCTGAACCCTCCTCCCCACCGGAATATCAACAAGTTCACGCCAGAAGTTACTATTTCATTTAGGAAAGGAATGGAACCAGTGTTAAACAGAGGTGAACAGTGGTGAACAGTGCTTAAGTCAGTGAGAACAACTCAACAGTAACAGTGGTACCCAAGTTGACCTTCACACAGTGAGGTCCCGGGTACCCAGTGATAACGGCCCCCGCGAGACCCAAAAACCAGGGATGTGTTAATCCGTCTACGATAGGAAGGCCTGGAACCCTACCTCACTCATATAACACCATCTGTGAGGGAATTACTACACCACGTCAGGCCCCTCATAACACCACGTGAGGCCCCTCATAACACCACCTGTGAGGGAATTACTACGCCACGTGAGGCCCCTCATAACACCATCTGTGAGGGAATTACTACACCACGTGAGGCCCCTCATAACACCATCTGTGAGGGAATTACTACACCACGTGAGGCCCCTCATAACACCATCTGAGGGAATTACTACACCACGTGAGGCCCCTCATAACACCATCTGTGAGGGAACTACTACACTACGTGAGGTCCCTCCTAACACCATCTGGGAGGGAGTTACTACACTACGTTTTTGCTGTTCAACACCTACATTAATCTGTATGTTCACTGTATGTTCCTTTACCTTTCTCTAATGAAGGCTTTTGTTAAACCACCAATGTATGTAATAAGTCATTTATGTCCAATGTATATTTTCAGCCTTCGGGCTGCAGAACTTGTTCAATAAACCGTTAATTATTATTATTATTATTATTACTACATCCTTGACCACCGAAGGGTCAAGACGTACCTGGCGCTCCTGTCGGAGCAGCCAGGTCAACTGTTAAGTTGGCCCATACCAACCCCCTCACCGGAATATCAACAAGTTCTCGCCAGAAGTTACAATTTCATTTATGAAAGGAACGGAACCAGTGTTAAACAGAGGTGAACAGTGGTGAACAGTGCTTAAGTCAGTGAGAACAACTCAACAGTAACAGTCGTACCCAAGTTCACCTTCACACAGTGAGGTCCCAGGTACCCAGTGATAACGGCCCCCGCGAGACCCAACAACAACCACCGATGTGTTAATCCGTCTACGATAGGAAGGCCTGGGACCAAACCTCACTCATATAACACCATCTGTGAGGGAATTACTACACCACATATCCCTCATAACACCATATGTGAGGGAATTACTACACCACGTCAAGTCCCATCACACCATCTGTGAGGGAATTACTACACCACTTGAGGTCCCTCATAGCACCATCTGTGAGGGAATTACTACACCACGTCAGGCCCCTCATAACACCATCTGTGAGGGAATTACTACACCACGTGAGGTCCCTCATAACACCATCTGTGAGGTAATTACTACACCACGTGAGGTCCCTCATAACACCATCCGTGAGGGAATTACTACACCACGTGAGGCCCCTCATAACACCATCTGTGAGGGAATTACTACACCACGTGAGGCCCCTCATAACACCATCTGTGAGGGAATTACTACACCACGTGAGGCCCCTCATAACAACATCTGAGGGAACTACTACACCACGTGAGTTCCTCCTAACACCATCTGGGAGGGAGTTACTACACTACGAGTTTGCTGTTCAACACCTACATTAATCTGTATGTTCACTGTATGTTCCTTTACCTTTCTCTAATGAAGGCTTTTGTTAAACCACCAATGTATGTAATAAGTCATTTATGTCCAATGTATATTTTCAGCCTTCGGGCTGCAGAATTTTTTCAATAAACCGTTAATTATTATTATTATTATTATTATTATTATTATTAAACACATACACACACACAGACACACACACACACACACACAAACACTACTTCAAGTCACTTTAAGCATTAAGTGACTCAGTAAAGTTCAGTAAGACCTTTGCAACTACTATATATGTATCTATTCTAAGTGTAAAGTGAATGATTATATTGTCTTGAGCTGTTCTTAAGTAACTTCATTCTAAAGTGTTAAGTAACTCAAGCTAAATTTTTGTGGATTAGTGAGAAAACGTTAAAGTTTAGAGTTTTATGTAATTATACTGTATCTTTTGTTTTCTAAAGGATTTTGAGAATACTAGTCTGTGATGGCATAAAGTATGATGTGTAAACACGATAACAGCACCAACAATCGATAACAAAAACAACAATTATCAATATAAATAACAATGATCAATAACAACACACCATTAAAAATAAATACTAGCCAATAACAGCCATAACAACAACAGCTAATAAGAACAAAGGCACACAATAACAATAACAACGAAAAAAACAACGATAATAAAAAAATAACCACAATAATAATTAAAACAACAAACGAGAAAACAACTAAAATTAAAAACAAAAATAAAAATAAAAATCTATGGTCATGAAACTGTCTAAATAAATTACTCGTAAACTAAAGGGGATTTGGAAGATAAGGTGACTTAACAAGCAGTACGTGGCGGCCAGAGGTCTAGAGATCTGACCTTTGACCCGGAAATAAGGCTATACAAGGATCAAGGCATCACAAGGGGTCAAGGCTTCACAAGGGGTCAAGGCTTCACAAGGGTCAAGGCTTCTATGAGCCAAACTACAAAGAGCCTTAGGGTTAATCTGTTAATGTAACCAATCAACTGACTAAACGAAATCATTCCAAGCACTTTATTAAGATTATGGGTTTACACACACACACACACACACACACACACACACACACATACATTAATTACTATCATCCTAGTTATTAAGGAGAATATATGTGTGTGTGTGTGTGTGTGTGTGTGTGTGTGTGTGTGTGACTGAACTGCTGCCTCTCTCTGAACTGTGCGTGTGTGTCTAAACTGTGTCTCTCTCAATTATGTCTCTCTGTAACTGCCAGTGTTGTTATCTCCGACTCGCATTACTTATCATTAAGACTCTGAACATAACCTCTGGTCTCTTGAGGTAAGGCAGCACATCAACCTGCCTCAAAAATGGTGATCAAAATGACGACCAAACTGCACTGAGACTCGACCGTAGATGTTGTTAAGAGGAGAATAATATAAATGTTAACTCCTAACTCTTATAAGTTCCTATGTCATTTTATTTCCTGACGTGGATATATAGGTATGAGCGTCACCTGAAGATTAGTCACCCTAGCGTTGAAATAAGCTGAGGTGTCTAGTCTTCAGATGATCAGAGCATGTTTACAGTTATGATAAATTCTCTGTGAAGTTTTGATTCGATGCCCTGAGAATCCTGTGGGTCCCCGGCACTTTTAACATAGCTAAGCCAACTCCTCTCACCACTTGTCTCCCACCGTATAAATTCTCATCAAAGGTTCTTAGGTGAATATTTCTCACGTGGGGGACATAAGAATACACATTTACGATAACCCCTGAACAATAACGATACCACAAAGTCACTGTTTTTGTATCGATGGTCAACCGAGTCAGCTGGGTGTAGTTTCATTATATTCCCCGCAACAGATAAATTACCCTTCAAATTTATGATATTTTTAACCCAAATTCGATTCCGTATAAACTGTCGAACGATAATATTTTCCCACGAACTGAAAACGAATTATTGCATCTACTTATGCTAGAGTCTCGGAGTAAATATGAAATCAAACAAGTGACCTCATGATTGTATCCTGACTGCACCAATTACTAAACAAATTTCTAAGGTCAGAATTTATATAGACAAAGGCCACAGTAACTATAAATACAGTACAGTACTCTCTTTTAAGCATTACAACTACTATCATTATATCGGAATTTAATTGATCCAGAATGATAATTTATTTACGTGAGAGTTTACGACAAGAATTTAACCCAAGAATCTTTCAGCATTTTGAGCTTGGTTGGTGGGCAGTGCCGTCTGTTGGTGACCCAGGGGAGCCAGCGAGACGCCTTCTGGCATCAATAATAAAGAGGAAAGTTTTGATAGTTATGAACCTTTGAATAGCCAAGAGCAGGAGGGTGGAGCCATAAGAGGTCGGTAAGGTGAATATTCCTTAAACCTGAAGTGTTACCTAACTGTCTGCCTCACGCTAACTCGCCGTTTACCTCACGCTAACTCGCCGTTTACCTCACGCTAACTCGCCTTCTACCTCACACTAACTCGCCTTCTGCCTCACGCTAACTCGCCGTTTACCTCACGCTAACTCGCCGTTTACCTCACGCTAACTCGCCTTCTACCTCACGCTAACTCGCCTTCAACCTCACGCTAACTCGCCGTTTACCTCACGCTAACTCGCCGTTTACCTCACGCTAACTCGCCTTCTACCTCACACTAACTCGCCTTCTGCCTCACGCTAACTCGCCGTTTACCTCACGCTAACTCGCCGTTTACCTCACGCTAACTCGCCTTCTACCTCACGCTAACTCGCCTTCAACCTCACGCTAACTCGCCGTTTACCTCACGCTAACTCGCCGTTTACCTCACGCTAACTCGCCTTCTACCTCACACTAACTCGCCTTCTGCCTCACGCTAACTCGCCGTTTACCTCACGCTAACTCGCCGTTTACCTCACGCTAACTCGCCTTCTACCTCACGCTAACTCGCCTTCAACCTCACGCTAACTCGCCGTTTACCTCACGCTAACACACCTATCTACCTCGCGCTAATACAACTGTCTACCTCACGCTCTGTCTACCTTATACTAACACACCATAACTAAACCATACAAAAGATAACACCACACTCACACAAGATCCAACAAGATAAACTCATTAATAACTTCTGAAGGATAAAAGCAAGATAAAAAATGTCACCCAGAATCTATACCTGAATACGACCTAATTAGGGTCAAGTTTTGCAATTGTTAGCATTTAGAAACAATATGAGATTATGCCGCATGATAGTTCTGTGCTTCAATTGATGTCAAGATTTAAGTTCACTCGAGCATCACCACTTCCGAGATATAGTTACAGTGTGAACCTTCAGGAAGTCAAGACCAAAGTGGCAGCAGTTTAGCAGTGCCATCTGTTGGTGGGATATGTAAGCTTCCCTCGCAGTGGTGTGTCAGGCGTTAACTCAATTGCCTGGTGAAGTGTGATAACTTACACTTCTTCGCTCTCGGTGTAAGTGGCAGATAGAAGCTCCCACTAATAAATATGTCGCCTTGAATAACAGTCAAGGTTCCAAGTCTGTGTAAGTGTGTAAGTCTGTGTAAGTCTGTCTTTTCTCAATTTGTTGTCACTCGAACGGAATTTGGTACCGGAGAAAATTGAACAGAGAGAAAGAATAGGGAAGAGAAGGATAGAGGGAGATACTAGAGGGATAAAGACAGACAGACAAAAAGATGGGTGAAAGTAAGATGGACATGTACTTAGATAGAGAGAATGGGTAGTTAGTTAGATAGATATATAGGTCAATAGATAGACGAAATGATTGATTAATAGACAGATAAAAAATCAAGATATACAGTTCAAAAAGAGGCAGAATAATAATAATGATGATGAGGATGATGATGATGATAGTGACGAAGAGGATCATCACAATAACATCACACAAAAACACTAATAACAACAACAGTAATCACACCATGACATAATAACCCCCTCATAGGTAATAGAATTACATCAGTAAAATCAGACCTGACATGATTGGCAAAGCTGGTGAGGTGACTGAATCCAACGCGCTGACACCATCTTCCAATCACCTCATTTTTACCTAATTACTCACCACGTGTTAATTAGATGTGACTTTCCCATGCGGCAAATTAACTTCCATACAAATTCATTCTCTGATGTGGCTTTGAGTTAATTATCTTTTATTTTTATGATCAGAAAGTCATTAGGGTTTTCGAGTCCATTGCTAAGGTGATTTTAATTAAGTAATCTGGTTTATTCTTAGGGTTTAATATATTTCGGTTTATTCGTGAAATATATTAAGGTGTTTGTAATCCTTTAAGATAATTTTATAAAGGTAGGAAAAGTGACTTGAAAATCCTGGAGGTAATTAGAAGTCAATGTAATTAACGTAACCTAATGTAACCTTTCGTAAAGCAAGATATTTAAGGTAATTTTATAACTTCTGGGAATTAATGTATTGTGATAGAGACAATTAATAAACACTAAGATAAACAACAAAAACAGCAACAATAACAACAAAAACAGCAACAATAACAAAAACAAAACAAAAAATAACAGCAACAAAAACAACAACAAAATGACAAAAAAAACACCACCACCTTACACATCCCAGCATTAATACACAAACATACAACAACATATTCTTACACATCCCAGCATTAATACACAAACATACAACAACATATTCTTACACATCCCAGCATTAATACACAAACATACAACAACATATTCTTACACATCCCAGCATTAATACACAAACATACAACAACATATTCTTACACATCCCAGCATTAATACACAAACATACAACAACATATTCTTACACATCCCAGCATTAATACACAAACATACAACAACATATTCTTACACATCCCAGCATTAATACACAAACCTACAACACCATATTCTTACACATCCCAGCATTAATACACAAACATACAACAACATATTCTTACACATCCCAGCATTAATACACAAACATACAACAACATATTCTTACACATCCCAGCATTAATACACAAACATACAACATACAAACTTACATTTCCACCCATTACTATTCTGCAGGGCTGCCTCGCACATATGCAGAAGCGATCATGTTGTATGTATTTCTCGTGGATTTCTCCGTCTGTGAGTTTGTTATGGATAAACTATATACACAACAGTAGAGCTGGGTGTTCCATCTTCACAGTGGAGAGAGAGAGAGAGATCTTCCTTATAACATTCACCAGTCGTTCAGCTGTACCAAAAATATACCAACAGCGGAGTTTACACATGCCTGAACCATAAGCCAAGAGAGAAAAGATATTACCTTCTTCCTCTCTCTCTCTCTCTCTCTCAGAAAACATACTGGTAAACTTAATATTCAGTGAGAGTCGTATCCCCCACCTCCCCAAAATGTAAACAATGTGGGTATTCCAGTTTATTATTGGTTACCTAACCTAATATAGTCCAACCTAACACAAACTTAACCTAACACAACCTAACCTAACCTAACCCAACAACCCAAAACAAAAAAACAACGCCAAATCGACACGACTTTGATAACCAACATCCAAATAATATAAACTGGGGAACTGAGGGAGTGTACCTAGCGTGTAAGACTATAAATCATACCAGACGTCGTGTTGGTGTGTATCACTGGGCAGAGAGATGATCTAGGTGAACACACAACTACGGAGCTGGGCTACCCACAACAAGTCGACAGATGGTAGTGTTATGAGTCTCGTGGCTGCTGTTGGTGTTCCCAGTGGATAAATAAGTCTTGCTACCTAAAGTAGGAGCTGCTCTGAGGCCCCTCCACTGTTTCCATGGAATATTGAAGAGGTACAATATCACTGGTTTTTGGTGGTGATGGTATAAGTAATATTCTTAAATGTAATGATGATGATAATATTGAAAATTTTAAAAATAATAATAATAATAGCAATAATCTTTTACACACTTTTTCACACACACACACACACACACACACACACACACACACACACACACACACACACTATTGACTGCCAGACTCCCTCACACTACTGACTGACACACTCCCGCACACTCCCTCACACTACTGACTGACACACTCCCTCACACTTATGGATATATGACTGGAACAGACATACACTCACAGAGAGATAGATAGATATTCTTACAGACTCTCCATGGTAGACGAGAGAGGGGAGGGGGAGAGAAGAAGGAGGGAGAGAGGGAGGAGGGTGATAGGAAGGGGGAGATAGAGAGGGGGAGATGGGGGGTGGGGGAGGTGATAGTGGATGATTAAAGGAGGCTGGGGGGTGAGAGAAGGCGGGGTGGGGGTGAGGGGTGGAGAGAAAAAGGGAGTGAGGACGTTCAGGTGAGGAGGGGTGGTGAGGGGATGTGGTGAGGGGATGTGGTGAGGGGATGTGGTGAGGGATGTGGTGAGGAGGGGTGGTGAGGGGATGTGGTGAGGGGATGTGGTGAGGGGATGTGGTGAGGGATGTGGTGAGGAGGGGTGGTGAGGGGATGTGGTGAGGGTATGTGGTGAGGGGATGTGGTGAGGGATGTGGTGAGGAGGGGTGGTGAGGGGATGTGGTGAGGGGATGTGGTGAGGGGATGTGGTGAGGGATGTGGTGAGGAGGGGTGGTGAGGGGATGTGGTGAGGGGATGTGGTGAGGGGATGTGGTGAGGGATGTGGTGAGGAGGGGTGGTGAGGGGATGTGGTGAGGGATGTGGTGAGGAGGGGTGGTGAGGGGATGTGGTGAGGGGATGTGGTGAGGGGATGTGGTGAGGAGATGTGGTGAGGGGTTGTGGTGAGGTGGTGGTGTGGTGAGGTGGTGTGGTGAGGGGATGTGGTGAGGAGGGGTGGTGAGGGGATGTGGTGAGGTGGTGGTGTGGTGAGGTGGTGTGGTGAGGGAGTGTGGTGTGGGATGTGGTAAGGGGAAGACCAGGGGAATGAAGAGAGGAAGAGGGGAAGAAGAGGAGAATGAAGAAGAAGAAGAGGAGAATGAAGAGAAGAAGAAGAAGAAGAAGAAGAAGAAGAAGAAGAAGAAGAAGAAGAAGAAGAGGAAGAAGATAGAAACAGGATATAAAAACAAGATGAGAAAGAAGGAAGATGGAGAAGACAAAAAACAATAAACAAAAAACAATATCCGGCAAGACAAAAAAAAAGAGAATTACTGTATAAACTATAAAATAAAAGCAAAATAAAAGTATACTCTCATTTTTTTTATTTGCATTAATCGTCTTATTGTATTTAGATTAATCTTCTTATCATCATTTTGTCAGTTCCCATTTGTGTATTTAGAGTAAAGAGAGAGTATTGAGGAGAATTAGTAAGGGTAAGACACTTAAATGAAGGAGAAAATAAGAAACACAAAAATTATGGCTTAAAAGTTTTTTTCTCTTCCATTTGACTTGTAACTTATTGGAGAGGTGTTGAGTTTCATTGTTTCATTCATTCTTTCTCTTTTGGTTTCATTCATTGTTTTAGTTTCGTTCATTCTCTCTTTTAGTTTCATTCATTCTCTTTCTCTTCGTTCGTTATCCTTACCTCAACGTACTCTGTATTCATTCTTCAAGAGTACCATTGAGTGCTATTCTACTTTAGTATTACCTTTATTCGTGTACTATCATTACTTGAGTACCTCCTCTCTTTTATCTCCCTCCCTCTCTTTACCCTCCTTCTTTCTCTCTCTCGTCTCTCTTTTACTTTCCGAGTCATAATACAAGAAACATTTCCCCCTCACAACCCCCAATCTCTTTCTCCTTGCCCCCCCCCTCCGTTTACTCACTTTTTGTTCTTCGTCTTTTAACTTTCTCTTTCTTCCTACTCCTCTTTCTCTCCTTCTATCTCCTCAAGCCCCCTTCTTTTCCACCCGTCTCCTCCCCCCCTCTTCTTCTCCCTATTACCGCTCTTCCTCCTACCTCCTCTTCCGCTTATCACCTCTTGTCATCTCCACATCCCCCTCTTTTCTCCCTCTCATCACCCTCACCTCCCTCTCATCTCTCCACCACCCTCTCATCACCCCACGACCCTCTCATCACCTCACCTCCCTCTCATCACCCCACCTCCCTCTTATCACCCCACCTCCCTCTCATCTTCCCACTTCCCTCTCATCTCCCCACTATAAGGCCTCACATCAACGCACGACATTACCCACCGTTATACCACAACATCGCCGTAACGTTATGCACCCAACAGTCGCCTGAGTATAGCATAAAACTACAACGTTGGGGGTGTGGGTGGTGGGGTGGGGGTGGTGTTGGGGGTAGGGGGTGTTGACTGAAGTCCCTCCCTCACCCCCTCACTTGTAGGTTAAGTTTACACACACACACACACACACACACACACACACACACACACACACACACACACACACACATCTATAATCACAGTTTAATTAATTAAAAATGATGAGAAAAAAAAGAAAATATTAAGCAGACAAATATTATACTGTATATTATAGCAAAAGGGACCAAAATAAATAGAGCCTTTACCTGAGGTGGTTTTATAATAATCTCTTATAAGCTTATATGTATTGCCAGAAGAAGAAGAAGAAATAAGCAAGAGAAGAAGGAGGTAATGAAGAATTAAAGAAGAAAAAAAGACAATAATTAATGAGAAGAAGAAAGAGAAGAAAGACACAATGAAGAATAAGAAATAAAACAAGAGTATAAAAATAAAATAAGAAAAGAACAAAGAGACAACAAAGAATAATAAAGCAGAAAATGAGAATCACGAAAAAGAGAGAATATGAGAAAAACCCACAATCTATAGCAGTCAAAAATACCCTTATATATATATACAGTGTATATATATATATATATATATATATATATATATATATATATATATATATATATATATATATATATATATATTGTTACGCCGTCTCTTAATTTACTTAAATATCCAGGTTCTAGGCGTAACCAAACAAAAAAAGTGAAGTAAATTAAAAGGGAATAAAAATAAATAAAGTAAACCTTTAAGAATTTAATTAGTTAAATATTAACACAATAAAGAGCCTCGTAGGCTGTCACAACAAGTTGATTCACCATCGAAACTGTTAAGACACAAATGACACTAAACATCGAAACATCAAAAGAATAATAATAAAGCATTGGATTATGTTAACACTACATAAACATATAAAAACTAACACTGAAATTAACTAACGTGAAACAACACTGAATTACTTAAATGTAACTAAGCAAATACTGATGGACATAAATAGAGACATAAATAGGTACTCACATAGATATACCACATTGGTGGCGACAGGAACAACACAAATAAATCAAGTATAAGTAACAGGTGAAGCGTGTCACTCAAAGGATGTGGACTGTATGACAAGAGGACTGAACTAACTCCGTCAGTTGGTGGGTCCTATACATAAGGTCGGTTACCGCCACGCGACCCGCCGGTGGGTCGTTTAACGATGCAGATGGTCGTTAGAGAACAAAGAATACTGGTTACAATACAAAATGGGTTTGAACAAATAATAACAGTTAAAACCTTAACAGCACAGGGTTAAGGTGACTAGATTATATAATAGTAAATACAACACATCATTACAGGAATAATATGGAACATGGAAGCATGTTACATAAAAAAAAAAATAGAAAAATACGACACGGTCGTAACAATATATACGGGGATTAGCCCACCCGGGCACAGATCACTGACCCACATCGGGGCCTGGGGTGCGAAAATGTAATAATAATAATAATAATAATAATAATAATAATAATAAAGAACCATAAAGAAATACAAAAATTAAAAAAAAGACCAAAAGTGAGAAACAATATATGTTGTGTTGTCAATAGTAAGAGAAACATTTGAAACCTGCAATTGTGTGTAAATAAGGAAGAAAGTCAGATCAACAACCTGGGACTTGGTCATAATTTTCGTGATGCCATATGGCAGCAGGGTCTACCATTAGACAACACAATATGCTTCCAAAATCTTCTCAGGCGGTAGTACCTCCCTGTTTGGTAACTGCCTACTACCTAGTAAATGGCTAAGTAACATCATATACAGTATAATGATTTTATAAAAAATATATAAAAATACAGCAATCAAATATTAAAGCTATAGCCATTATATTTCCCCAGGACAAATATGTACAGTATGTCTGTGTACCACCACCCCAAGCATAATACTCAATAATAAACCAACTTCTATTTCCTCTGTTCTACGACCTAAGAAAATCCCACAGGCCCTAAATCACAACAAAGAAATCCCACAGGCCTTTAATACCACCAAAGAAATCCTACTACAATACGTACCTCATCCCACCTGCCTTTGTCTTATGCATACTCTGGCTGGTGCTGACGAGGTGGTGTAAGTGAAACATGGGTGAGTAGGACCGTAGACTTATTGCGCTGGGGAAGGGTGTTTTTTTTTTTTTTTTATTTCTGTAGGTGGAAATTTGGTTTTAATTCTAAGGGGCCCTAGTTTTAGTGGGTGCCTTTTATGGGGTCTTAGTTCTAATGGGGTCTTAGTTCTAATGGGTGCCAGTTCTAGTGGGTCCAAGATCTAAAAGGCCCCAGTTCCAAGAGTCCTCTATCCTAGCATGTCCCAAGACGTAATAGGCCCCTGCTGTAATAAGCCTGTCCTAATAGACCCCAGTCTTATTACACCTAAACGCAACCCAGCCTTCTTATAGGCCTACTGTTACTGAGGCCTACTGTTACTGGGGTATACTGTTACTGGGACATACTGTTACTGAGGCCTATGTTACTTGGGCCTACTGTTACTGGGGCCTACTGTTACTG
This sequence comes from Homarus gammarus, assembly GCA_958450375.1. NCBI lineage: Eukaryota > Metazoa > Arthropoda > Malacostraca > Decapoda > Nephropidae > Homarus > Homarus gammarus. The sequence continues at coordinate 17,278 of CAUDMG010002372.1, read as the reverse complement.
GGGCACAATGTTACTGGGGCCTACTGTTACTGGGGCCTACTGTTACTGGGGCACACTGTTACTGGGGCCTACTGTTACTGAGGCATACTGTTACTGGGGCATACTGTTACTAGGGCATACTGTTACTGGGGCAGTGTTACTGGTGCATACTGATACTGGGGTATACTGTTACTGGGGCATATTGTTACTGGGGCATACTGTTACTGGGGCATACTGTTACTGGGGTATACTGTTACTGTGGCATACGGTTACTGGGGAATACTGTTACTGGGGCATACTGTTACTGGGTACTGTATAGGGCCTACTGTTACTGGGCTACTGTACTGGGCATACTGTTACTGGTGATACTGTTACTGTGGCATACTGTTACTGGCTACTGTTACTGGGCATACTGTTACTGTACTGGGCACTGTATGGCATACTGTTACTGTTACTGTGGCATACTGTTACTGTGGCATCTGTTACTGTGCATACTGTTACTGGGGCTCACTGATTATATATATATATATATATATATATATATATATTGGTACAGGGGATGAGGGAGAGAGGAAGGGGAGAAAAGGGCGAGTAAGTGGTGAGGGGGAGGGTGAAGAAAAGAGAGAACGTGGGTGAGGGGGGTGAGGGGAGAGTAGGCATGAGAGAGAAAGAAATAAAAAGAGAAAGTAGGTGAAGAAAAGGAGGGAGGTTTTGATGAAGGAAAGGGAAGGTGAGAGAGAGAGGTGACGGTGGTGAAGAGGAGGGCGGAAATGAGGGAGGGTTGGGAGTGGGAAGGAGGATGGGAGGGGAGTATGGGAGGGAGGATGGGATGGGAAGATGGGTGTTATCATCTCTATGGTTACCCTTTGTGATGTTTATTAGATAGGGGAGAGAGGGATATGGAGGGGGTTTGATATATAGAAAAGGGGGTATGGAAGGGGAAAGGGGGGTAATTAATACTAGAGGGGAACGGGAGGGGGAGGGAGGATGAGAGAGGGGAAAACGGGGGAATAAATACATACACAAGAGGGGAGAGGGATGGGAAGGGGGAAGGGGAAGGGAGGAGGGGAAGGGAGGAGGGGGGAAAGGAAGGGGGGGTTGAGGCCAGAGGGAGGAACCTTCTATTTGTATTCATTTATTCATGGGTGAGTCACTTGATGAGGCAGCCATAATGCAGAAGATGGCCTGAAGTGTGTGTGTGTGTGTGCGTGTGCCTCTTGAATTAGGTTTTGCAACTTATAAGGGAGTAATCGCAAATACCATAAATACACACACACACACACACACACACACACACACACACACACACACAGCTATACCTCATAACGTCTTACATCAATAATATAAACAGCTGTGGTAGGCAACATCGATATTTTTTTCCCATAACAGTTAAGATGAAGTCAGGTTTTGTTTCCCACCAATAGTGAGGCGGGCGCGAGGTTTGCATCAGCCACCACGCAACTTTATAACTTAACCTTAAACTTACGGGAAAACTTACTTCTTCGCGTTGTGGGTTTTGTTGTTGTCTTTCTATGTGTGGAGAGAGAGAGAGAGAGAGAGAGAGAGAGAGAGAGAGAGAGAGAGATATGATCGTTGTCAGGTTTTCTCTTTGTGATGAATATAATAATAGGAACATGGCGAGTGATTCTTCTCAGTGGTTGTAAACTATGGACTCCTAGGGGACACATGAAGCTACATCAGATACAGTTTAGAAGAGATAAAGGTACAATGGGTGAATATAGAAGATGCCACATGTATTACTATATATAATCGAAAAATTCATAATTCCCACATTTATGTCATGTCTTTACTGACTAGGTAAATGCTATCCATATTTGCCGCCTCGATATACGATGAGGTAAAGCGGGAGCCATTCCTAAAACAGAACTTTGAGCTTTACAGAGGCCATAATCGGAAAAAATTATATTTACTATTTATTGTTTTTCACTAACATTTATAAGAAGATTCATTACCATTTATGATTTGACATTATTGAAAAACATTAAATATATCCGTCAATGGCCCCTCATTACTTATAAGATTCATAAAACACCTGAGCATCGTCTTTAGTAATGGGTTATAGCAGTGGCGTACCATTAATGAGGCAAGCAGAACACCCACATATATCAGTTATCACATCAAATATCAAGTAGGATATGGCCTTTCTCTTAATAAGGGTTGTCAAGCTTTCATAAACACCAAATTTCGTAAATTATATCAGTGGCATCTGACACAAGTATCTATTATAAATCACTAAATTATGGGTGCAAAGTACTTATGGTGATCTACAGTAATTTAGAAATAAAGTCGTTAAAATAAATGACTCGGCATCATGCACAACGCTGGCCCTCGAAGTTCCCAATGATCTTACTGACGAACATTTAAATATTTTTATTTATATGATCCGATTATTATTTCAAGTAAAACAGAAAACTGAATAACTTTCCCAAGTGAAAAAACTATAACTGAAAGCGGACTGTAGGGTTATTTAGAAATATTAAAAATAATAATGTAGACCAGGTTTGTACCCATTACATTTATATAAACCTTATTAAAGTCACTCTTATAGAACAAAAACTCTTAGGTAATATAATATCACCGTATAACATAATACTTCATGCTTATTAAGGGAAACAAATATTAAATTTGGCTAAAATGGCTGAAATTCCTTATGTTCCAACAGAATAAAGTCCATTTTAGCATGTTTTTGAGAGGATGGTTACGTCTTTATGTCCATTGAGGGCATGCGGCTTATCCTTCTGCATGCACTGAGGGACGCTGAGGCTCCTCGACTTTCTTGAGTGAAAACTGTGAAGACTAAAATTAAATCTGTATTATTGAAGACACTATTTAAATATATATTTTGTTTTCTACTAGGCATGCAATGCATGCCTTGCATTCATTAAGAATACGCCAATAGGTTATAGGTAATTTAGTATATGTCAACTATTGTTATACTGTTGTAGTGGACTTCTCCCCTACAAGCTGCCACGCACCACCTGTTACCGCCTTCCCTAGCAACCAAGCGTATCCGCATTCCATTGCCCGCCGTATCCTAGCAACGGAACTAGTCACCGGCTACTTCTCGGGTTTTTCCACCATGACTCATAGCCGCTGCTGGGTGTATATAAGCTCTGTCTCTCCATTGAGATGCATTCTGACCAATCTTCTTGAACAAGCAACATCTCCTCCAGCAAGCTCCACACTGTTAACATTTCATTCAACCAGGAGGCCAGCAACAGGCAACATCTTCTCTAACGGAGCTCCTGCACACATACCTCCTTCGACAAGCTACTCACCGCACGTCTCTACCAAGCAGCCCCTCACCACACAGCACCTCCAGCACCAGACTGTCTATCATATAACTTATATATTATACAAGAAAACCACATTAGAGTTTCCTTCCATCCTGAGTGCTAGACAACTTTAATATCTCGATACCCCTACAATGGTGACTCCCGGAGATAAGCACTCACACAGGATGGAGGACGGACGGATCTCTCTGCCGATTTTCAACCACAACGTCGAGGACTGGCTTGACCATGTGGAAGCAGCCCTCGCCGGCTCACGAGCGACCGACGAACAAAAGTATTGCGCCCTGCTTTGTGCCTTACCCACGGAAGTGGCCACGCGGGTCTCACAAACCATTTCCAACCCTCCAGATCACAACAAATTCGCTACCCTGCGGGCTGCCTTGAAGACGTGTTATCAACAGACCAGCCCCAATCTCCTGCAAGATCTATCCTCTACCTCCCTCGGGAACTCAACCCCGGGACGTCTCTGGGAGGAGATGTGTCGGCTGAACTCCCGTCACACAGACAGACTCCCCGACTCTATCCTGCGCCAGCTTCACGCACAAAAGCTACCCACAGAAGTACGCAACATCCTGTCCGCAGTAGATTACTCTACGACACCGGAACTATATGCAACCGCGGCAGATAGAATTTTTAACGAATGCGCTGCTGCACCCCTTGCCGCCACGGTCACACCAGTACCTACCATCGAACTTGTAAGCCGGGTCAACGCCCCTCAGCCGAGCAATTCCTCACAAGACATCAAGGACCTGTTGCAAATTTTGAACCGCAGGATGGACACTGTTGAGCAGTTCTGCTCCTCCATACCCGCTGCTGCGCCGGTTCCTGACTCACATACTACGCCCTACAAGTTCCGACACACAGCAGCCAACCCCCAGCACAACAAATTTACCCTCTGCTGGTATCACCAGACTTTCGGCCGCTATGCTCGAAACTGTGAGCCCTATTGCACCTATTCGGGAAACGGCAACACCGGAGGCTGGTAGACGCCTCAGCCTCCGTCCCTCCAGGCGTCTCATTACTGCGCGTCACCGACCGCACCTCCGGCAAGAAGTTTCTCATCGACACCGGTTCATCGGTCAGCCTCATCCCTCCCTCACTACGAGACAAGTCAAAGCAACCCTCGTATGACCTGTTCGCTGCCAACGGTACCTCCATCGCCTCCTACGGCGTACGCACCCTCGCCTTAGACCTCGGTCTGCCCAAGACTCTGCGTTGGTTATTCGTGATAGCAGACGTGTCTCAACCCATCCTTGGTTTCGACTTCCTCACCTTCCACAAGCTCGGCGTCAAACCAAGTCATCTATGCCTCATTCATGAGCCTACAGCACGCAAGATCCAGGGTTCTCGTGCCAGACACACGGACGCTATCACCTGTCTTGCGCCTTCCAACGAGTTCTCCTCCCTGCTCGACGAATTCAAGGAGCTTTTCTCACCCCGAGTCTCCCTACCCCCACCACCTACGTCGGGAATTTTCCACCACATCGAAACCAAAGGACCACCTGTCTTTTCACGCCCTCGCCGCCTGCGCCCTGAGCTCCTGTACACAGCCAAAGCAGAATTCAACAAACTACTGCAAGACGGCATCATTCGCCCTTCAAGGAGTCCCTGGGCATCGCCTCTTCACATGGTTCCTAAGCAAACACCCGGCGAGTGGAGGGTGTGTGGCGACTACAGAGCCCTGAATCTCGTCACCAAACCTGACAGGTACCCTATTCCGCATGTCCAGGACTTTCACCACAAACTTCATGGCAAGACTATCTTCTCGAAGATCGACTTGGAGCGTGCCTTCCACCAGATCCCAGTAGCACCGGCAGATACCCAGAAGACAGCCATCACCACTCCGTTCGGACTCTTCGAGTACACTTTCATGAGTTTTGGCTTACGCAATGCAGCACAGACTTTCCAGAGGTTCATGGACCATATGCTTCGCGACCTCGATTTTGTCACCGTCTACATTGACGACATCCTCGTCGCATCTTCGACGCCTGCCGAGCACCACCACCACCTACAACTCCTTCTCCAACGCCTGCAGAACAACAACATGAAAGTTCATCCTGCTAAGTGCGTCTTTGGAACCTCGGCCATCGATTTCCTCGGTCACAGAGTCTCGCCCAGTGGCATACAACCCCTACCACAGAAGATAACCGCGATTAGGGAGTTCCCCAAACCTGAAACGGCGAAGAAACTCCGGGAGTTCCTGGGTTTAGTCAACTACTACCACCGCTTCATTGACAAAGCTGCCACCGTCCTAGCCCCCCTACACGACCTTCTCAAGGGACGCCCAAAGAAGTCTCACAAGTCTCTCATGTGGACTCAAGAGGCTACTACGGCATTCACCACTATCAAACAGCACATCACACGCCTCACCCTCCTGGCCCACCCCGCACCTAACGCCCGGACCACTCTCACAACAGACGCTTCTTCTACTGCAGTGGGCGCCGTCTTACAGCAGGAGATCAACGGAACTTTCATGCCCGTTGCTTTCTTCTCACAACGGCTTCAACCACCACACCTCAAGTACAGCGCTTTTGATCGAGAACTCCTGGCCATATACTTGGCTGTCAGACATTTCCAACACTTCCTCGAGGCCCGTCAGTTCACCATCTTCACTGATCACAAGCCCCTCGTCCACGCTTTCGCTTCAGCTTCCCAGTCACATACACCTCGTGTCCTGCGCCACTTGGCTTACATCTCGGAGTTCTCCAGCGACGTCCAACACATTAAAGGCAGCCACAACGAGATCGCCGACGCCCTCTCTCGTTGTATATCCACCATTCTTCCCTCATCTCCACCCATTGATTATGGGCAGCTAGCCGCGGCTCAAGAGAAAGACGAAGACCTGGCAGCTTACAAGACATCCCCCTCAGGCCTCATACTCCAAGAACTCCCTGTTCCTGGCACAAAGATAAAATTGTGGTGCGACGTATCCTGTGGACAGCCTAGACCGTTCGTGCCTCACGTCCACCGCCGCGCTGTTTTCGACCGCATCCATGGTCTCAGCCACCCGGGTGTGCGGGCCTCCCAGCGCCTCCTCACGCAACGTGTCGTCTGGCCCGGCATCAAGTCTGATACTAAGAAATGGGCTGCCCAGTGCCTAGCCTGCCAGTCCTCCAAAATACATCGTCACATACGGGCCCCCTTACAAGCCTTTCCTATTCCCAAAGGACGTTTTCAAGTAGTACACCTCGACATCGTGGGACCTCTTCCATCATCCTACGGTAGCACCTACATCTTCACCTGCATCGACCGTTTCACCAGGTGGACAGAAGCAATTCCCATGCCCAACGCTACAGCAGAGACTACTGTCCGCGCCTTCATGTCCGGTTGGGTTTCCCGTTTTGGCCCCCCCGCTACCGTAATCACTGACCGAGGAGTACAGTTTGAGTCACAACTCTGGCAGCACCTCCTACAGTTCCTCGGCACGTCTAGACAACGCACTACAGCATACCACCCTCAAGCCAACGGCATGGTAGAACGTTTTCACCGGCAGCTAAAGGACGCACTCAAGGCACAGCACGACCCTTACAGCTGGACTGATGCGCTTCCCTTAGTGCTCCTCGGCATCCGTGCGTCACACAAGGAGGATATGGACTGTAGCCCAGCAGATCTGACACTAGGCGAGCCCCTTCGGCTACCCGGGGATTTCTCACTCCCTCCTGATCCCAATCAAGCCACTCCAGCCGTTCGTCACGACTTACTCCAAAAGCTACGACAAGCAGTTTCTGCATTCAGAGCTACTGCTCCACGCCAGCCTACTCGGCGCCCTGAACACATCCCTCCTGCACTACTCACAGCCGAGTATGTTTTCGTCAGGCATGATGCTCACCGCAACCCATTACAACGCCCCTACGATGGACCCTTCCAGGTGGTTACCCGTTCTGCAAAGTTCCTGACAATTATCCGGAATGGCAGACATGACACCGTCAGCATAGACAGAGTCAAACCGGCCGCCTTACCCGTCGGGCCCCCAGCCCAGCAGCACCATCAACAAACTACGCCTGCACCAGTCCACCCGCAGTTACCACCGGCAGCAACACCACGCCCACGACATTTCTGGGCACCCTCTTTTCACCCTCATGTACAACCTGCTCCTGTCATAGAACCTGAACCTGTAGTAAGCCTCCCTCCTATCATAGAACCTGCTCCTGTCATAGACCCTCCTCCTGTCATAGAACCTGAACCTGCTCCTGCCATGGACCCTCCTCCTGACGCAGCCCCTGCAGCAGCAGGAGCACAACAACCATTGCTTGTACAACCTCCTCTAATCCCAAACCCTCTTTCTCCTCCTAATTCTCCCACAGGTTTTGTGTCACTGGACGGAGTTGTTACACGTAGCGGTCGAGTCGTACATACACCTGCCCGGTATGTGTTATGTGTGGGACACAACCCGGACAACATCCAGCCTCCCGCCGCGCCGGGAGGGGAGGGGGAGTATTGTAGTGGACTTCTCCCCTACAAGCTGCCACGCACCACCTGTTACCGCCTTCCCTAGCAACCAAGCGTATCCGCATTCCATTGCCCGCCGTATCCTAGCAACGGAACTAGTCACCGGCTACTTCTCGGGTTTTTCCACCATGACTCATAGCCGCTGCTGGGTGTATATAAGCTCTGTCTCTCCATTGAGATGCATTCTGACCAATCTTCTAAAACAAGCAACATCTCCTCCAGCAAGCTCCACACTGTTAACATTTCATTCAACCAGGAGGCCAGCAACAGGCAACATCTTCTCTAACGGAGCTCCTGCACACATACCTCCTTCGACAAGCTACTCACCGCACGTCTCTACCAAGCAGCCCCTCACCACACAGCACCTCCAGCACCAGACTGTCTATCATATAACTTATATATTATACAAGAAAACCACATTAGAGTTTCCTTCCATCCTGAGTGCTAGACAACTTTAATATCTCGATACCCCTACACTGTACCTTTCTATGATAGTTTACCCTCAAGCTATACACGTTTTCTTTGTTAAGTTCTTCGCTCTGTCTCCCGGTAGCGCCACCGTCTCGGTTTAAAGTAACACACGACACCAATGACCATTTAGATCTGCTTTTTATTTACAATTCTCACATAAACAACTTATGTAAATAACTTTAATAAACGCACAAACAAATTCGAACTAAACTCATTGCCAATCGAGCTAACAAAACAATTACCCAACAACAACAATAACAACAGGGATGACCAGCGTAACAAGCACGTCGAAGTTCACGTCTTTATAAAGCTGAAATTGGTTCAGCTTTTGACAACACCCGGGAGACAAGTTAGTCTACACACACACACACACACCTCTCTTCCTGCTGTAGCTAGTTCTCTCTATCCCTCTACACTGGCCCTGTCGACGCCAATTTACAAGGTACACAAACCACAGACTGAATCGAGTGAGGAAATGAATAATGTATTCTGGTCAAGAGAATTTATATATTACAGATTGTTGGATACTTACTTCTTTGTGGATCAGTGTAGCAATTATATATATTTTTATTTCTTAGGCTTTAATCAACATATTTACAGGATTTAGCAGTATAACAAAGTTAGATTCCATTGAGAGACAATTACAATTTACACCCTTGTTTATTCCATGGTGTTTACATTATTTACAATTACTTTTAAGATTCAGTAAAATGATGACTGGAAAACTTCAACTTCGGACAGAATTTTTTTGTGTTGGACATTTAAATTATGTTCACATTAGACAAGACAAGCTGTTTGTTTTAATTTCCAGGATGAACGAGTCTTCGTACACAGTCACAAAAATCTTATTTCTCGGAACTACAGCGGGCATGGGAGGGTGGTGGGTGGGTGTTAGCTCTGAGTTAATATTTCTTACCACACACACACACACACACACACACACACACCAATCAAAGGGAAATATATGTAATGAATAACATATAATAAGATATAAAATGTATAAAGAAAATATTGGTGAGTATAGTACATACAAACATTTATATAAAGTACATATTTACATTTGTACAGTAGAGACAAATATTCATTAATAAATAGTCTCACTGCTTTATATACCACGGGATTACACAGGTGAAGAGACTGTATAAACCAAACTGTTATACTCTCACACCTGACTGTACAAATGACTGTATAAAGTAGAGAGATTTATACAGTTTAACACCTGACTGTATGTATGTATGTATGTATGTATGTATGTATGCATGAAGAACCTGTGGCTGACTAAGTGTGTGTTATAAAGTAGTATGGATGATTAACTGTATGAACTGACTGTACATATAATAATAGACTGTATAATACATAAATATGGTTCATCATGCAGGTGAGGTGACTGTATGACCCAGGACAGATGATTACATGTATGACGGTGTGTGTGTGTGTGTGTGTGTGTGTGTGTGTGTGTGAGAGAAGGGACCAAATTTTGCAGACATATAGCACTAATTAATTCGACTTTTTCTGAAAACTCTTTGTCTGTAGAACAATGGGTGAGACCTCTGGTGTCGTGAGGGGTGGAGGGTGAAGACGATGATGGTGGTGGGGGAGGGTGGTGGTGGGGAGGGTGGTGGTGGGGGAGGGGAAGGGTGGTGGTGGTGGTGGTGGGGGAGGGTAGTGGTGGTGGTGGTGGGGGAGGGTAGTGGTGGTGGTGGTGGAGGGTAGTGGTGGTGGTGGTGGTGGGGGAGGGTGGTGGTGGATGAGGGTGGTGATGGTGGTAGTCGGGGATGGTTGTGGGGGATGGTGGTAGTCGGGGATGGTAGTCGGGGATGGTGGTAGTCGGGGATGGTAGTCGGGGATGGTTGCGGGGGATGGTGGTAGTCGGGGATGGTAGTCGGGGATGGTGGTAGTCTGGGATGGTTGAGGGGGATGGTGGTAGTCGGGGATGGTAGTCGGGGATGGTGGTAGTCGAGGATGGTTGAGGGGGATGGTGGTAGTCGGGGATGGTAGTCGGGGATGGTGGTAGTCGGGGATGGTTGCGGGGGATGGTGGTAGTCGGGGATGGTAGTCGGGGATGGTTGAGGGGGATGGTGGTAGTCGGGGATGGTAGTCGGGGATGGTGGTAGTCGGGGATGATCGTAGTACTGGGGGATGGTGCTGGAGGTGATACTGAGGGTGATGGTGAGCATAATGAAGGTGATGGTGAGTATAATGGGGGTGGTGGTAATGGTGGAGGTGAGCCTAATGATGGTGACCGGTGGTGGATATAATGACAATGTTGGAGATAACGCTGTTGATGACAATGATAATACGATGAAACGTCCCATTCCCATAAACGGACCCTCCTCCAGTTAGTATATATCTCCCAATAGCGGATAGGCTTAAATCCGCTATTGTTACCTGGAAATGAAGAACTACCACGAATAAAATCAGCTAGTGAGAGGGTCTTTTTTCCCTTATCTAATTTCCCAAGAAGTCAATCCGCTATTGTTGGCGACTACTGGAGTGTCATAAGGGGGGGTGGGGGGTGGGGGGAGTCTTCTGTGTGTGTGTGTGTTTGAGGGGGAGGGGGATAAGAGTCCCTCACCCCCAATTTTCAGTTCCACTCGTCCAATACCATCTGAGCTACAGGGTGAGTGATGTATGCTATTCAACTGAGTTTTAGGCAACCCTCGCGCTTATTGGCTCGTGTGGGAGGGAGGCGTTGTAATTGGCTTCCCTTCCATTACATACCCCAAGCGGCCTTGTGAATAAAGATTTTTTTTTTGTGTGTGAAATAAAGACTTAAACGACATTAAACTATTTTCAAAGAGGTAAATACACAAATAATACAGTATAGTGTGTTGCAGGGTGTTGTAGTGTGTTGCAGGGTGTTGCAGGGTGTTGTGGTGTGTTGTAGGGTGTTGTGGTGTGTTGAACGGTGTTGTAGTGTGTTGTAGGGTGTTGTGGTGTGTTGCAGGGTGTTATAGTGTGTTGTAGAGTGTTGCTTTGTGTTGCAGGGTGTTGTGGTGTGTTGCAGGGTGTTGTGGTGTGTTGTAGGGTGTTGTTTTGTGTTGCAGGGTGTTGTGTGTTGCAGGGTGTTGTGGTGTGTTGAACGGTGTTGTGGTGTGTTGTAGGGTGTTGTGGTGTGCTGCAGGGTGTTATAGTGTGTTGTAGGGTGTTGCAGGGTGTTGTGGTGTGTTATAGGGTGTTGTAGTGTGTTGTAGGGTGTTGCAAGGTGTTGTGGTGTGTTGAACGGTGTTGTGGTGTGTTGTAGGGTGTTGTGGTGTGCTGCAGGGTGTTATAGTGTGTTGTAGGGTGTTGCAGGGTGTTGTGGTGTGTTATAGGGTTTTGTGGTGTGTTGAACTGTGTTGTGGTGTGTTGTAGAGTGTTGTGGTGTGTTGCAGGATGTTATAGTGTGTTGTAGAGTGTTGTTTTGTGTTGCAGGGTGTTGTGGTGTGTTGCAGGGTGTTGTGGTGTGTTGTAGGGTGTTGTTTTGTGTTGCAGGGTGTTGTGTGTTGCAGGGTGTTGTGGTGTGTTGCAGGGTGTTATAGTGTTTAATTGTCAAGGGGACCAGGCAGTCATCACACACTGACTGGGGCTCTTGGGTCATCAGGTGGTCATGTGTCAGTCTAGCGTGGCCATTGCGAAATCTGGTCAGGGCATTCGGGTCTACAGTGTGAGTAGGGGTGAATCTCGGTTGTAATCTACTGGAGGTTTTGAGGGGCAGCGGTGGTATCCCAACAACGCTGCCGGGCATTACCTACCTACGACAGTTCTAATACCAAGACGTGACGCAAATTCCTCCCCTTTAGCTTTTAAGAATGCGGTCAGCGTTTTAAAGTCTCCTTAGCCTCGTATTTATGTCGCCTAATCAGCCTTATAAGACTTTCATCTTTACCTTCTAGACTCAGATCAGCCTTGTAGGTTCCTTCTCCAGTACACCTTCAGGTACTAACCAGGGAACAGTTGGCTCGGTGGCTGGGTGACTGACTGGTTGGCTGGAGGATTGAGTGGCTGGGTGGGTGGGTGGCTGGGTGACTGACTGGGTGGGTGGGTGACTGACTGGGTGGGTGGGTGACTGACTGGGTGGCTGAAGGATTGAGTGGCTGGGTGGGTGGGTGGCTGACTGGTTGGGAGGCGGTATCTTTCAGGGAATTAGCCAGCCACTTACTCTCCCCAGATTCAAGTTCTGAATCCTTCTTGCGCCGGCTTTCACACTAACCCGATGATACAGTAGTAGCGATAGAGTCTCTGTACATTTCAGCACCATATTGACCACCGACCTTCACACCACCGAGACGCTTCTGGGTATAGTGAAGTTTCCACACCTGTTTCTATGCCATTTTGAACATCATTTTGGGGATGAAATGTAAGTGAGCAACCGAGATCCGTTTTCATAACCACCATGAGGAAAAAAAATGACTTGAGAAGTTTGGAGAATCGAGGGAGTGAGGCGAGGTGTGAGTGGTGGTGGCGGCGGTCTGAAAACTCCCTTTGCATAACAACTTTAACTTGTAGTGGTGGTGAATGGGCTACCCTGCTCTCACTCTGCCTCCCTACCCGTTAATGCACAGAATATTTAGACGTATAAAATGTTGTAAAGTAGCTCCTAGTCCCGAATCTACGGCGGAATATTAAAAAAAAAAAGTATTCAGAATTGCCACTCCCTCCACTCACTTCCACGGAAAAAAAAAAAAAAAAAAAAAGAAAAAAAAACAAAAAAAAATATAATATATATATATATATATTATATATATATATATATATATATATATATATATATATATATATATATATATATATATATATATATATATATATATATATATATATATGCAAGTAAATCACTCTAGGTGTGCGTGATCTAGGTATATGCTGATAACCACCAGGAAAGAAGAAAACACGAAGTTCCCAAGCGCTTTCGTGTAATTCACATCTTCAGGGGTGAGTACAGACTAGATAGAGTAATGCAAAACAAGATGAATATATACAGAGGAGGGTCAGACCAGGTCCACAATGGTCAGGTAATGACCCTACTAATCTTTAAATGGCACACAACGGTTGGTGGTTGGGTCAGATGGGACAGTGACCCGCCCTCTCACCTGATCACAAATCTTCTTAATTACAAAGTTGTCCAGCTTATACATGCCGTTACTCAAATTCATGTTGAATGCTTCGGTATGTACTCACCCCTGAAGATGTGAATTACACGAAAGCGCTTGGGAACTTCGTGTTTTCTTCTTTCCTGGTGGTTATCAGCATATATATATATATATATATATATATATATATATATATATATATATATATATATATATATATATATATATATATATATATATATATATATATATATATGATAATAAAATCACACGGGAAAAAGGAAACAACGGAGCACCTTAGCTTTCGTCTTTATTCAAGACATCTTCAGTTGCCTCTGAAGATGTCTTGAATAAAGACGAAAGCTAAGGTGCTCCATTGTTTCCCTTTTCCCGTGTGATTTTATCAAGATTTATCTTATCCACGTTTCCATTGTGGATCTACATGATATATATATATATATATATATATATATATATATATAATCAACGACCTCACCAGCAAGGAATCGAACCCTCGACCTACTGGGTGTGACTAGGGAACGCTTACCGGCTAGGCCATAAGGACACTAAAAGCAGTTCTAGACTCTGTTATATTTCACACAAAGCCTGTTCATCGAGCTGATGGCGCCGTGAACCTCAATGGAAAACTGCCCGTGCCTCTTATGTGGTGTCAGTAGCATTTTACCGAATCCAGCTGGTATGAAACGCGAGGTACATATATATACTTCATTTCTAGTCCATATGACACGCGGACTTTGAACATATAATCAACGACCTCACCAGCAAGGAATCGAACCCTCGACCTATTGGGTGTGACTAGGGAACGCTTACCGGCTAGGCCACAAGGACACTAAAAGCAGTTCTAGACTCTGTTATATTTCACACAAAGCCTGCTGATAACCACAAGGAAAGACGAAAACACGAAGTTCCTAAGCGCTTTCGTGTAATTCACATCTTCAGGGGTGAGTACAGACTAAAGAGAAATACAAACCAAGGTGTATATATACAGAGGAGGGTGAGACCAGGTCCACAATGGTCACGTATTAGGTAATGACCCTACTAATCTTTAAATAGCACACAACGGTTGGTGGTCAGGTCAGAGGGTAAGGCGACCCAACTTTCTCACCTGGTTCCAAATCAGTGTTGAGAAGGTTAAGAAGACGGATGCATCTTGTTACAGGGGAAAAGTGCTATAGTGTGTGAAAGATTATGACAGTGGTGAGAACAGTAGTACAGGATACAGTGGTCATAGAGGGTGTGACAGATTATTACAGTGGTGAGAACATATTTTCTATTTGTTCTCCATTACAGTGAAGTGGAAGCTGCCAGAAGAAACAAAGTATTGGTCAAGTAAAGGTAATAGCAATGAAGGTAATAATACTGTTGACGGCAATAGTTATAGAACAGTAAGAATAGTTAAGAATAGATATTTCAGTTTATTACTACTACAGCTACTACTATTTTTTTTGCTTTTTTTTTTTTTAAACGTGGCCTCCAGCCTCCCCAATAGCCACACCTTCACCACCATTTATTTACCTTAATATTAAATATCCTAATACATAAGAAGCTATCCTATCTGTGTTAAATTAGTTGGGCCGCAGATCTATGCGGCATTCAGAGACTGTAGACTCAGAGTCAATATCTGCAGCAGTTGTCGGAATAGGGGCAGAAGCTCTCGTTCCCCTGAGGCAAAGCAAAGCCGACCGAAGGAGAGAGAAAGACAGTCGACATCTCATCCAGGCTGTAACATAACTCCTGGGCTGCTGCTTCTGTTCGGAGATCAACTCCGTGAGTCTGGCGTAGAAACATCTCGCACTTGGGCCCATCCCACCAGAGGTTGTGAACACAAGAGGAGTGAAGCTGCCTTGATCAACGTTTTGAATTCTCTCCCCATATGCCCTTCTCTTGTCATTCTCGTTCCTCCTATGTGCAGCATCGAGAGCTAGGTTACGGTGACATGCGGCCATGGGATCAAAAATCCTGATGTCGAAGAAAGCTCGCTGTCCCCGCGTCCAGAATCCTCGAGCACTGACGTCCACGCCGGCTTCGTTAGATGTGTTTGAAGTCCTGTGTTGGAAGATCTCGCCATCCAATGGAAGGAGGGTCGGTTCTACCATGATGTCCCGGCAGATTTCCTTCAACATAATTGCTGTGAGATCCCTTACCTCGTCATGCCTCATGCATATGAAGCCCCCCTTCTTGCAGACCATGGCGTGATCGCCATCATAGGAAGAGCCACACACGCATTGGGAGGGCAAACCTTCTACTAGCCAACCGTACTTTAGAGCAATGGCATCTGTAAATTCTTGTTTATTAAGACTGAAACCATTTGCTCTTATCGGTAATGTAGTTAACCAGTTCGAGGCGCCCACCTCCTGCGCTATAGCTACTTTTTTTTTCAAATTTTCTGGAACCTGCAGCAATCGTTGCTGCAACTTTTCATTTTGGCAGTGCTGTCGATCTGTCGTAATGGACCTACGAATCTTATTTACTTCGCTGGTATCCACTTCCCCAGTTGCATTCTGGGCTATTATGTGGTCCGTGAGGGCTGCCGTGAGCTTAAGTGAATTTTGATGTTCAGTGGCAGCAATCTCCTCTGGATTAGTTAGTCCCATCCCTCCCAGTCTTGGTGGAAGTGCAAGAAGTGCTCTTTCTGCTGGGGTTAAGTCAGGGTATTTCACTAGTTTGGGAATGAACTTGACACTGATAGCTTCTTCCAGAGGGTGGAGGAGGGGTCCGATCTCAGGGATGGTATGCATCAGGTAGTTCCAGCGATGCTCGACTCCATGGGTGAATGCTGCAAAGGCCGCATGTGGCTCTGTGTTAGCAATCTCAGACAGAGCTTGGATTTCACTAACCCACCCATTCACCTTTCCCGCCACGTACTCGGTCTTGAAGTCCGTAGTGCCAATTACTGCGCCTAGATGTCTTTGGCCGTCCTTAGTTATTTTGACCTCACTTCCGCCAAAAACCTCCAATGCCCGTTCATAATGTTCTGGCTTCACGATGAGGAAGAACTTGCTGGCGTTTGGGTGGTACCCTATTTGTGGACCTCGCAATGTTACCAAGTCCCACCACTTTTTGATGCACTCCGCTTTTCCTGCTCCTGTAAGGTCATCAGCATATGCCACTTGTTTGACCCCGGTTGTTTCAAATTTTATTTCTTGTTGGAGCACTGATAGGCCAATTGCATACATTGCCATTACAATGGGGTCCCCCTGTGTTGTTCCCTCGGTCGACTGTAGGATGGTATCACCTCGTAGAGCCTTGTTATTTACTATGTAGAGGTCTGAAGGATTCCTATGCGAATTTTCAACATACATCGCAAAGCTTGGACACTTGATCTTGATGTTGTGCAGTGCAGCCTTGCTGTTAAGTATGTTGAATGCGTTTGAAGCATCCACCAGGAGAACCGCCTAACAATCACGCTGCTCAAATATCAATCTCATGGCGTGAATGGCCGCTACTACTACTACTACTACTACTACTTCTACTATTACTACTACTACTACTACTACTATTTTTTTTTTTTCTACTTTTTTTTTTTTTTTTTTAAAACGTGGCCTCCAGCCTCCCCCAATAGCCACACCTTCGCCACCATTTATTTACTGTAATATTAAATATCCTAATACATAAGAAGCTATCCTATCTGTGTTAAATTAGTTGAGCCGCAGATCCATGCGGCATTCAGTGACCGTAGCCTCATAGTCAATATCTGCAGCAGTTGTCGGAGTAGGGGCAGAAGCTCTCGTTCCCCTGAGGCAGAGCAAAGCCGACCGAAGGAGAGAGAAGGACAGTCGACATCTCATCCAGGCTGTGACATAACTTCTGGGCTGCTGCTTCTGTTCGGAGATCAGCTCCGCGAGTCTGGCGTAGAAACATCTTGCACTTGGGCCCATCCCACCAGAGGTTGTGAACACTAGAGGAGTGAAGCTGCCTTGATCAACATTTTGAATTCTCTCCCCATATGCCCTTCTCTTGTACTACTACTAC
>CAUDMG010002371.1:37500-40000 GCA_958450375.1 Homarus gammarus | reverse complement strand
TTTCCCTCTCACCCACCTGTTCGTCAGTCTTCCCTCTCTCTCACCTCTCCATCCCCATCCGTTTCTCTCTCATCACTCACCTACTCTCCTTCTCTCTCTTCCTATCCCCCCTCTCACCTATTTCCCCTCTTGTCTTACATCTGCGCTCAATAATCTCCGGATAAGCTTACCCACGTTTAAGTAGTACTGAGCAAAAAAACGTCACGCAAAATTAGAATGGGTGTTTTAATAATAATAATAATAATAATAATAATAATAATAATAATAATAATAATAATAATAATAATAATAATAATAATAATATTGATAATATAAAAATGTGTGTGTGTGTGTCATGTTTGAGATGAACTGAAAGAAAACTAAACACAATGAGAATGAAGTCAAGATAAAGAGAGACAAAGAAGGAAAGAATGATAGACAGAGAGAGAGAGAGAGAGAGAGAGAGAGAGAGAGAGAGACGCCCATCCATCGCTGTCTTTTCGTTGATTGGACGAGATTGTCTTCCATTGTCGAACCACAATTTAGCGGTAACAACTACAGTCTCGTCGCATCGATTTCACCATCAGTTTCCTTTTGGCGGTACTGAGGTAGTGGTGAGGCCATGAATGGGGAGATATTATCCTTAAGTAGCTGCTTCTTGTACTGTAGTGGTCATTCATGGGGTGAGAGAGAGAGGGGGGGAGGGAGAGAGAGAGATTACCTGTCATTCATGAGAGACAGACAGACAGATGGAACACAACCACAGGTAACACACACACACACTCTCCCTAAGGGATCGTCAGGCCTATGGAATTCACTTTCATCACAACAACACAATACTTCCCTCACCCCCTCACCTCTCGCACCTCCCTCATGGCTTACCTTCCTCACCTCTCACACCACACTCACCTGCCACATCACCCCACTCTTTCTCACATCTCTCTCTCTCTCTCACCTTCTCCTCTCTTTCTCTCACCTCCCTCCTATCTCACACACCTCCCCCACTCTCTTACACCTCCCCTTCTCTCTTTCACACCTTTCCCGTCTCACCAACACGCCAGGGTGAGTGTTCACAAGACACCCCCGGCAGCGTCCCCGTCAGTAAAGAAGGAGCCGGGAATTGGAAAATAAATCTTTATTCATGTCTTTTTCCTTCTTGGCTTAAGAACTTCTATATATTCATCTGCTTTTTTTTTAATTTCTGTGTGGCCAAAACCTTACCTAGCCTGACCTAACGTGTGGGAGGCAGGTGTGGGAGACAGATGGAGGTGACAGTTGTGGAGAAAAATGTAGTGTGTACATATTAAGATATTGTCTCTTAGTTATAAATTGATGATGTAGAATAATGAAGATGAAAAGATTAATTCCAAATTCAGGTAACGTGTGTGTGTGTGTGTGTGTGTGTGTGTGTGTGTGTGTGTGTGTGTGTGTGTGTGTGTGTGTGTGTGTGTGTGTGTGTGTGTGTGTGTGTGTGTGTCATAATAATATAATCACAAGACGAAAAAAGAACTTGCCCTATGTTTTACTTTCATTAATATAGATCAAACTAAACAGGGTAAAAAAAATGGAAACAAATAAATATTACATTGTTTTATCCAAACAAAAACATTACACTAGAGTATCACCATTCATCAGGTAATGTTTACTCGCTGTAGGGGAGGCGAGGTAATGATTGTGACGAAGGGTCCCTCACTGATGTGGACACACTGCCCAGACGCGTTAGAGGGGTAACTCTGTATGATAGGGTTCCTCTCTGATGTGGAAATACTGTTCAGATGGTTCGTGACTGGAGGGGTGGCTCTCTAGTTTGTTAACAATGGACGATGAGGTTGCCCTTTGATGTGGTAACTATGGCGGTAGAGCAAAGTTTTGATGTGGTTATTGTGACGATAGGGTAACTCTGATGTGGTAACTATGGCAGGAGGGTAACTCTCTAATGTGGTAACTATGGCTGGAGTGACTCTCTCTGATATGGTAGTAATGTAGTGTCCCCGTGGCGCAGTGGAAAGCGCGATGGACTTCTAATCCATAGGTCCCGGGTTCGACCCCCGGCGGGGATGACCAGTTTAGTATGTAGTAGGCAGCTATCCAACAGGGAGGTACTGCCGCCTGGGAGGATATTGAAAGCATAATGTATTATCTAATGGTAGACCCTGCTGCCATATGGCATCACAAAAATTGTGACCAAGTCCCAGGTTGCTCATCTGACTTTTTGCCTCATTTACACACAAATGCAGTCTCAATTGTTTTAAGAACACTACATACTTTATATATTGTTTCTCACATTTTATTATTATTATTATTATTATTATTATTATTATTATTATTATTATTATTATTATTATTATTATTATTATCATTATTATTATTATTATTATAATTATTATATTATTATTATTATATTAATGTTTTTTTCATTTAATATTTTTTCTATTTTTTTATTAATTATTATTTTTATTATTATTATTATTATTATTATTATTATTATTTCGCCCCCAGGCCCTGATGTGGGCCATTCACC
>CAUDMG010002371.1:0-32500 GCA_958450375.1 Homarus gammarus | reverse complement strand
ATACATACATACATACATACATACATACATACAATACATACAGAGTTAAAAAAATATGGAAATAGTTAATTAGAGAGAGAAAGAGAGAATACATACATACATACACACATACATACATACATAGAGTTAAAGAAAATATGGAAATAGTTAATGAGAGAGAGAGAGAGAGAGAGAGAGAGAGAGAGAGAGAGAGAGAGTTACAATCATGAATACGGCCGAGAACGAAAAAAATCAACGTGTTTTTTGTTTTTCGTTTTTTGGCCTCGTGTCGACCCAAGAATTAAAGAAGCGACTTTCAACCTGAATTTTTAGGCGTCTAGGTGGTGGTAGTTGGTGGTGCTAGGTGGTAATGGTGGTAGTTGGTAGTATTGCTAGGAGGTGGTGGTGGTGGTAGTGTTGATGATACGTGGGGGTACGGGATAGTAAGGAATATTAGGTGGTAGTGGTAGGTGGTGGCTGGTTGGTGGTGGTGGTGTTAGGAGGCAGTGTGGTAGGTGGGTGGTGGTGTTAGGAGGCAGTGTGGTAGGTGGGTGGTGGTGGTTGTAGATAGGGTTTAGAGGATAGGGAATGTTAGGAGGCGATGGGAGGAGGTGGTAGATAGTGGTTGTAGGTTATGGTGGTAGGAGGTAGCGATGGTGGTAGGTGGGTGAAAGGGGTGGGGAGGAGGATACCTGGTAATGAGTTGGAGTTACCAGTCTGTACCCGGGAGTGTAACGAAGGAGGAGGAGAAGGAGTATTTAGGGAGGGTTAGAGAGGAGGATGAGGGTTTTGGGGAAGTAGAAGAGATGAAAAGGAAAGGGAAGAAGAGGCATAAAAAAAAGAAGAAAATGGGGACGAGGGTAAATAACGCAAAATAAAGTAGGAAAGTGAAGAAGGTTGATAACAGAGGAAGCCAAGTAAAAGAGAGAGAAAAAAAGATGAAAGATGAATTGAGAACAGGAAGGTGAAAAGAGCCCCCCCCCCCCCCCCCCCCCCACACTACTGCCGCACCTTTGATATATAACGGTGATTATATTATGCACCTTTGTTATAAAATAATTGTAGTTATTAAAGGTTAGTTGATACAGGTAATTAAGGTGGAGGTTCTGTGTGTATATAAATTTAGGTAATTTATTCTAAGAGATGTAATGTGTAATTTTGTACCACAGAGAAATTTAGGGAGAAATCAATATGAATTAAATCCGAAAATTCTTAGTGACCAAAATACGGTGACTAATTGAGGTGTGAATGCGTATTGGACTAAAATAAAAATAAATAAATCGGTTCACTTAGCTCAAAAACAACAACAACAACAGCAACACCACCATAACAACAACAACAATACAATAGAAGACTAAAGCAACATAAACTAAAGTATGACCATTAAATCGATAGAAAACTTAATAAATAAAAATAAAAAATAAAAATAAACCAACACACAAACGCCAAAAATTCCTGGAATTATTTATATACGCAAAGTTCTAAAAGTTTTCCCCCCCCGCTAAATTATCCAACGTCCAGCCCAACTTCCCGTACCAAAACCATCCGACACACATTACACATTACCCTCCCGCATCGCCATATTGCAAACGTCCGGCCTGGCTCGCAATAACGCACAGAGAACAGCAATATCACCCTTTCCTCCTCTCTCTAATATAGCGAAATATAGCTAGCTACTCTACCATTGACGTCAGCTAGTATAATGCAGTCTGGCCAATCCCTGCAATCCCTGGCCTAGATGAAAGCGTTTTACGTCTCTCTCTCTCTCTCTCTACCTCGACAGCCGGCATCAGCGAATGGTGTATCATCCAGCACAGTTAGTTGACTTTCATGTTTATTTTGGTTTTCACTTGACCGCCAGTGTCTGTACTAACTAGTAACTACGAGCGTGTAAATAAACTCCGCATTGAGAGAGTAGATGGATTCACTGGGTATATTCTCTCTCTCTCTCTCTCTCTCTCTCTCTCTCTCTCTGAATCATATATGTCTACTACACATCTATATTATATTACGGCTTATATAACCAAAGGGAATATTAATAACAGATACCCAAGTATATTAAACAAACCTGTACACCTGCATACTAACATAGAGTTAACTAGATAGACAGATAGATGGATAGATAGAGAGGTATATATATATATATATATATATATTATATATATATATATATATATATATATATATATATATATATATATATATATATAGAGAGAGAGAGAGAGAGAGAGAGAGAGAGAGAGAGAGAGAGAGTAACACACCTGTTTTAGACTAATCTCAACCAATATGGCGGACATACTACATAACGAGTAAGAATTTACATAAAAAATCATGAGAAAAATAATACTCTCCACCAGGAAGAGACTGTAATATGGTAAAGAACCGGTGAACCAAATATTTTCGGATTTTACAAGCCAAGCTCCGGCCTCTCGGGAAATCGCCGGCAAAAATCCGGAACCTGTTGACTAATGAGATCCCTGCAGATGTCGCGGGAATGTCATCAACAGTGCGACAATGGCTAACGTTCTTGACGCCAACTAACAATACAGTTTGTATATATTGGAAGTTTACTTTATTATTATTATTATTATTAATATTATTAATATTAATATTATTATTATAATATATATATATATATATATATATATATATATATATATATATATATATATATATATATGTATATATATATATATATATATATATATATGTATATATATATATATATATATATATATATATATATATATATATATATATATATATATATATTGATAAAATCACACGGGAAAATGGAAACAACGGAGCACCTTAGCTAAGGTGCTGCGTTGTTTCCATTTTCCCATGTGATTTTATCAAGATTTATCTTATCCACGTTTTCATTGTGGATTTACATGAAATATATATATATATATATATATATATATATATATATATATATATATACTGTATATATATGTATATATATATATAATATATATATATATAATATATATATACAGTATATATATATATATATATATATATATATATATATATATATATATATATATATATATATTTATTTATTTATTTATATATTTTTGGTTATGTTACTATTAGGCTTGGTTATTTAATTGCTTATATGCACTGAATACGTAATTTATAAATCTAATTACTTCAAAATGAGGATATTTTTAAGGTTCTGTATTTTGAGAGGTGAAGACCCTCTCTAAGTTGTGGACTGAGGTCAGAGGTCAAGGGCACGTAGGAGACAAAATATTTCACCATGGATGAATATTTACGCTATCATGAGTGTGTAATGGAAAGGAGGTGCTTGTGGTGATGGGGACGACAAACACACACACACACACACACACACACACACACACACACACACACACACACACACACACACATACAGTTTGTTGTACTGTGCTTTGGGATCTAATGATATACTGTAGGTACCTAGTTTTAGTTAATAAACTGTTAATTATCATTATTATTATTATCATTATCATTATTATTATTAGTAGTAGTAGTAGTAGTGGTGGGACTTGGTAACATCGCGAGGTCCACAAATAGGGTAACACCCAAACGCCAGCAAGTCCTTCTTCATCGTGAAGCCAGAACATTATGAACGGGCAAAGGAGGTTTTTGGCGGAAGTGAGGTCAAAATAACTAATGACGGCCAAAGACATCTAGGCGCAGTAATTGTCACTACGAACTTCAAGACCGAGTACGTAGCGGGAAAGGTGAATGAGTGGGTTAGTGAAATCCAAGCTCTGTCTGAGATTGCTAACACGGAGCCACATGCGGCTTTTGCTGCATTCACCCATGGAGTCAAGCATTGTTGGAACTACCTGATGCGTACTATCCCTGATATCCAACCCCTCCTCCACCCTCTGGAAAAAGCTATCAGTGTAAATTTCATTCCCAAATTAGTGAAACACCCTCACTTAATCCCAGCAGAAAGATCACTTCTTGCACTTCCATCAAGACTGGGAGGGATGGGACTAATCAATCCAGAGGAGATTGCAGCCACCGAACATCAAAATTCACTTAAGCTCACGGCAGCCCTCACGGACCACATAATAGCCCAGAACGCAACAGGGGAGGTGGATACCAGTGAAGTAAACAAGATTCGTAGGTCCATTACGACAGAACGACAGCTCTGCCAAAATGATAAGCTGCAGCAACTGTTGCTGCAAGTACCAAAAAATTTGAAAAAAAAAGTAGCCATAGCACAGGAGGTGGGCGCCTCGAACTGGTTAACTACGTTACCGATAGGGGCAAATGGTTTCAGTCTCAATAAACAAGAATTTACAGATGCCATTGCTCTAAGGTACGGTCGGCCAGTAGAAGGTTTGCCCTCCCAATGCGTGTGTGGCTCTTCCTATGACGGCGATCACCCCATGGTGTGCAAGAAAGGGGGCTTCCTATGCATGAGACATGACGAGTAAAGGACCTCACAGCAAATATGTTGAAGGAAATCTGCCGGGATGTCATGGTAGAACCGACCCTCCTTCCTTTGGATGGTGAGATCTTCCAACATAGGACTTCAAACACATCTAACGAAGCGCGTGTTGACGTCAGTGCTCGAGGATTCTGGACGCGGGGACAGCGAGCTTTTTTCGACATCAGGATTTTTGATCCCATGGCCGCTTGTCACCGTAACCTAGCTCTCGATGCTGCACATAGGAGGACCGAGAGCGACAAGAGAAGGGCATATGGGGAGAGAATTAAAAACGTTGATCAAGGCAGCTTCACTCCTCTAGTGTTCACAACCTCTGGTGGGATGGGACCAAGTGCAAGATGTTTCTACGCCAGATTCGCGGAGGTGATCTCCGAACAGAAGCAGCAGCCCAGAACTTATGTTACAGCCTGGATGAGATGTCGACTGTCTTTCTCTCTCCTTCGGTCGGCTTTGCTCTGCCTCAGGGGAACGAGAGCTCTGCCCCAATTCCGACAACAGTTGCAGATATTGACTATGAGGCCACTGTCACTGAATGCCGCATAGATCTGCGGCTCAATTAATTTAACACAGATAGGATAGCTACTTATGTATTAGGATATTTAATATTAAGGTAATTAAATGGTGGCGAAGGAGTGGTTATTGGGGGAGGCTGGAGGCCACGGTAATAAAAAAAAAAGTAGTAGTAGTAGTAATAGTAGTAGTAGTAGTAGTAGTAGTAGTAGTAGTAGTAGTTGTTGTTGTTGTTGTTGTAGTCGTAGAATAAACACGTGGCGAAGGTGTGGCTATTGGGGGAGGCTGGAGGCCACGTTTTAAAAAAAAAAAAAAAAAAAAAAAAAAAAAAAAAGTAGTAGTAGTAGTATAACTATAATAACAATACTACTACTACTAATAGCGTATTACCTATTCCTTTATAAACACCTCTTTGGTAAACATTCACTAAAGGTCAGGTTTAAATGACTCATGTATGACTGCAGTATGAAAACAATACTTGTGACTGTGTGTGTGTGTGTGTGTGTGTGTGTCATACGAGGGGTTGTGTGTGTGGCGGTGTGTGGCAGTCTCGGGAGGCAGGTTGGGTGGTGGCCTCGGGAAGACCTCAGTAGTGTGGCACTGTGCCTGGCGGGAGGACCGGCACTGCTCACCCAGGCTCTACCTCACTCACTCGCCGGCCCAACCTCTACCACCACCTCTAACCACGCCTACCACACTTGTCACCACCACTCGATCTACTAATTAACAGCTCATGACTTTGTAAACCAGTTGGTCATTAAATTGGTTGTGTCAGTGTTTATATAATCTTTTTAATTCGGATGTAAAGTTATCAACCAACTACTGGCACTACTTGGCACTGAACAGGCACTCTGACCACCAAGAATCAACTAGTTGATATACAATCAAGCTTTGATCTTCACCACCTGGAGGGTACGTGTCTAGACCTTGTCTCTGAGGTCATGACAGCATTATGGTGACCTAAGTTGACCTAACATGACTATCTGACTTGTGTCGCGTGACCTCGGCGTTAGTTTGTCCGTGTATGTGTGTGTGTGTGTGTCCGTAGTGTACGTTGATACATAAATAACAAGACGAAGCAGTGAGCCATCAACACGTGTAGCCAATGCTGACCCGCCATACAACTTGTGCCAAAAAATATATATTATCGTATTTTTTTTTGTCTTGTGTGTCTATGTCTGTGTCTGTCGTGTTGTTGACAATAGATGAAGAGCTATTTACTCCTTGAAAAAGCACGTGTAAATAAAGAGTGATTTGAAAAGAAAGTATACAGTAGAAAAAGACAGTTTACATAAGTTTACACATGTTTACATAGAGAGTTGAGTACGTTCTTGTTCCCCCCTCCCCCCACCCCCCTGAAGGCGAGGGTGTTATCATGTTGCATTTTCGTAAGGCTGCACGACCCGTAAATAAGACTTAATAACGTATTATCAGGGCTGCCATGAAGGATAATGGTGATAAGGGGAACGAGTACCTTATTGAAGTGAGCTTGAGGTGACGTGATATCATGGTTGGTGGATAACAGGATAACCACGACGAGAAGGAAGAACTAGTGGACGTAGGAGAGAGATAAACTGTGAGAGAGATAGAGAGTAGTGAAAAGTCGAAAGAGGAAGAAATTAATAAAGTAGAGAACAAGTAATATACCGAGAAACTGAAGAAGAATGATAACTGCGACCTGTGAGTAGAAGGAGCCGTAAAATAAGTCTACTCTCAGACCAGTAACGTATTTATAAACAAGAAAGGAGAAACGTATAAAGGAAGACACCACCCATCCACGTGACAACTCCTGCAGAAGGTTACAACAACTCGTATTGAAACTCTGTCTCTCCACAACAACACCGTCAGGAGAGCAGGTAGTCAACACAGCTTTGGGTGGGTCAGCTACCTCCCTTCACGCCGTCACCCGTGAGAAATGATCTGCCCTACAGTCCTCGTAACTGTGATTTAGGGCGTCGAGGGCCATCTGTCACACCTTTAGGAGGGCGAAACGTCTTGTGGTCCACCAGACGACAACTATAGAAGAGCGAAACCACAACTACTATAACAACTACGTACACACTCAAGACCTACACACACAGGAGAACCCAGGGTGTACCATTACCCTCCTCCTCCCCCAAGGGTGAACACAGGATGGCGTGTGGTGTGGGTGTGCCCCAGTGAGGGGCAGTCGACGGTGCGGCAGTAATCAGGATGGATACATGTCACAGCGCCGCCAGGTAGGTACTGTAGGTCCTCCCTCCCTCCCTCACATCTTGGTAAGGGAGGCTACAGGAAAACCTCTTATATACATTATATATCATACTTAATATTTTATCGTGTGTGTGTGTGTGTGTGTGTGTGTGTGTGTGTGTGTGTGTGTGTGTGTGTGTGTGTGTGTGTAAGTAGAGAATATTGAGCGTCTCAGTAAAATATTGAAGGATTTTGTATAAAATATTCTCGATGTATCAAGGTCCCGGCCAGATCTGTTGAGGCTCTAAATATACCTGTTGGCCTGTGACCTCTGTTGACTTATGACCTCTACCTGTTGAATTATGACCTCTACCATTTCCTATCTATCTATTACTTTTATTATTATTATTATTATTATTATTATTATTATTATTATTATTATTATTATTATTATTACAACTACTACTATTAGTATCAATTTTTCCCCATGTTTCCAAATTTACTCCTGAAAGTGAATCACATATGACATATTTAAGATAAAAAAATCATGTCACATTACTTCATTAAAGAAAAATACTTATGAGGGAAAATATATCGATAAAGTATAGTTGTTTGTAGCGAAAGTATTTAATTAAACAAAATATATGGCAGTGGA
The DNA here is from genome assembly GCA_958450375.1 of Homarus gammarus. NCBI lineage: Eukaryota > Metazoa > Arthropoda > Malacostraca > Decapoda > Nephropidae > Homarus > Homarus gammarus. The sequence goes on along the minus strand of CAUDMG010002371.1, from coordinate 24,728 downwards.
ATTTCAGATAGTTTCACAGCGTATATTTAAAGTGATACGTTGATGAAATATTTCTGTCTGTCTGTCTGTCTGTCTGTCTGTCCTGACCATCACATTCGACAATTTACATCCCCATCTCACCCCAACAACGAGATGGACACTCAAATGATACCGAACAATGAATCTTTCAACTCTCATCCCAAACTTCCTCATCTCTGCTCCACTCCCCATATTCTTGACGATGTGATAACTAACAGATATTTCTATTCAACTCGGCTGAATTAGGTGTTATAGCAGGATCTCTTATGTATAAAACACACAGGATGTCTTAAGTCGTCAGAGGGATATCATATGGTTAGGTTGTGGAGTTGAGTAGTTGGTTCCTCGCGGTCCAAATTCAAATCCAGCTCTTCAACGATTAGACATACTTCTTTTAATACAATGGTAACTTATTTTTTTATGGCTGGGAAATAATGCTCTAGTGTGTATGTTATGTTATGTTCCTTTTCCATTGAAGAGGAACTTGCTATGTTATGTTATGCTATGTTATGTTCCTTTTCCAATGAAGAAAAAATTGTTATGTTATGTTATGTCATGTTATGTTATGTTATGTTATGTTATGCTATGTTATGTTATGTTATGTTCCTTTTCCAATGAAGAGGAATTTGTTATGTTATGTTATGTTGTGATATGTTCCTTTTTTTTTTCAATGAAGAGGAATTTGTTTTGTAAGGACGTGTATGTTAGTAATGAAACTTGAAGGTGGAGCTAGCGTCTTATACTAACTTGGGTGTGACTTTTATATATTAGCGGTGTTCAAAAGAGCAATACAGGATAGTGTATTTCCGCAATTAAGCCCTCCGAATTACTCTCTCTCTCTCTCTCTCTCTCTCTCTCTGTTCCCCCTCACACTCTCTTTCTTTGTCACTCTTTACCTACTCTCTCTCTCTCTCTCTCTCTCTTTCTCTCTCTCTTATTCTCTTTCATATACTGGATGACTGGAACAGTATCTCACTCGTACGTCTCAGCAACTACCATCCATTACACACACTGCCAAATAATTTACACCCAGGTGACTCTCAGGTAAACAAGACCTCATTAATTAACTCGGAGGCCCTTGTCGTTGTATCCTCCTTGTGTGTGTGTGTGTGTGTGTGTCGCATAAAGGAAACTCTCTCTCTCTCTCTCTCTCTCTCTCTCTCTCTCTCTCTCTCTCTCTCTCTCTCTCTCTCTCAGTAAAGCATTCTACGGTAGATAAGTTTGGGTTAGGATAGATGAGGTTGAAATTAATTTGGGATACATGAACTTAAGAGTAATCTAGGGTAATTTAAGTTAGCTTTTGTTGGAAGGTTAGAATAAGTTAAGTTGGGTTGGATAAGGGTAAGTTATGATAAGTTGGATTAGGTTTGCTTAACTTAACCTGAATTAAGTTTAGTACAGTTAGGTTGGTTTATGTTAGGTTAAATTGGATGAAGTTAGGTTAGTTTAAGTTAGATTAGATAAGATTAGGATAAGTTGGATTAAGGTGAGATAAATTAAACTGGATTAGGTGAGGTTAAATTGGGATTACCTCAGGTAAAATAGATTCTGTTATTGATTGGTTCATACATGTAACTGTTTGAAGTTTCATAATTAGCATCTCATAATTAGTTTTTCAGGTAACTTCACATTCATACCCAAGTGAGTGAGCTATATAATACCTTATAGTGAGTGAGCTATATAATACCTTATACTCACAGGATATACGGAGCGCTTCATTCTTTATAAGTAAGCCTATAAAGTGCAACATACTTTTATTACTTTAATGACCTAAAAAGTGTTTCCTATCTAATACTTTAAAAGTCCTAAGGTCCTAATACTACTACTACTACTACTACGAATAATAATAATAATAATAATAATAATAATAATAAACATATGGATCAAGAGAATAACTTTACATAATAAACTATTTACGAATACAATAGTACAGTCATAACCTAACCTAACCTAGTGACCTTCAGATTGTACTACTGACGAAAGTACTTCTTAATTAGCTTATTTCGAGAGGGACATGAGTACCTGACGGCGGTGCTCCCAGGGGGGTGTCGGGCGTCGTCGGGTAAATAGCTACCGACCGCGCCCTGTACTAATTATCCCGAGGGGGGAACTAAGGAGGTGTGGTGGTGGTGGTGGTGGTGGTGGATGATACGTGATATAATCCAAGTCCTGGAGATAATCCACCATTCATACCTATCATACAGACAGAAACATGCTGGTGTGATTTTGTTGTTGTGATAGTGTTTGTATGTTTATGAAGTCTCTTAAAGAACTAGAGTAGTTTCCATAGATCAATATTCTAGGGTTAAGGAGAGGCAGGGGTGGTGGTGGACGGAAAAGTTAGTTTCATTTTCTATCAACAGATGGCAGGGTAATGGTCTCTCTCTCTCTCTCTCTCTCTCTCTCTCTCTCTCTCTCTCTCTCTCTCTCTCTCTCGTCTTGTTTCCTCAGTTTTCGTATAGTGTATAACAGTATAGTTAGTAATTTATGTATATATTTTTTTCACGTATAATGTCTGTGTTCATCATACTTCATACAATATACACCAAATAAAAGCCTTTGTAATTCTGTTAATTAAAGAGAATGAAGACTATTTTTTTTATTTTTTTTTTGCCGTTTGTATAGATGTAAGTGTTAGTTTGTGTGTGTTTTGGGGACTGTATAACGTTCTTGTATGGTCATGAATCTGTACATCATACACTTGTACTGATCATATTTTACCTCACACATTGTTGTTTTAGTTGTGTATACCATTGAAAGCGGCTATTGTATTAACTGTTTTATACACAGTTTCTTTATCTGACTGTAATATCATACACCATACACAACATCAAATAAACAGGAAAAGTATAAATAACAAACATTATCAAAGTTGTATATATTTCACAGCATAACTCCCTTGTATGGCATTACTTCCATACACCATAATTCATACACACTACATGACAAACCTCTTAGGTGTATTAAGTATTTCCTCTCATCATCATACACCATTAGTAAGACAATATCACATTTATCTAGTTTGATGTAGTGATTTTGACCGCATAACGACCTTGTTCGGTAATTACCAACATACAGGGTTATCCAACAATCTTAGAGGTGTATGACTGCTTAATAACACCACGAGTTTGAGCATTTTTCTTCACCTCGCTCTGTACGATATGTTTATAATTAGTGGCCAGATGCGTGTTGTCATGTGTGTGTGTGTGTGTGTGTGGGAGGTCGTTCTGGGTTAAACGGTACACACACACACACACACACACACACACACACACACCCACACTTTATTGGTAAGGAGAGTGTTAGATAGATAGATAGATAGATAGATAGATAGATAGATAGATAAGTGTGTATTCATGTGTATGCGTGCGAGGAGTGTATTTGCTGGTGCGTTTTCATGATGTATGTCCCAGCAGTGCGTTTAACGGTGTATTTCCGTGTATATGCGTGTAAAAAGTGAGTTTATGGTGTATTTTAGTGTATGTGCGTGTGGAGACTATGTTTTGTAGTGTATGTGTGTAAGTGTGTGAAGGCCTTGTTTTGTAGCGTGTTTCAGTGTGTAAGTGTGTGATGGCCTTGTTTTGTAGTGTGTTTCAGTGTGTAAGTGTGTGGAGACTATGTTTTGTAGTGTATGTGTGTAAGTGTGTGAAGGCCTTGTTTTGTAGTGTGTTTCAGTGTGTAAGTGTGTGATGGCCTTGTTTTGTAGTGTAGGTAAGTGTGTAAGTGTGTGGAGGCCTTGTTTTGTAGTATAAGTGTGTGTGTGGAGGTCTTGTTTTTTAGTGTATGTAAGTGTGTAAGTGTGTGGAGGCCTTGTTTTTTAGTGTGTTTCAGTGTGTAAGTGTGTGATGGCCTTGTTTTGTAGTGTAAGTGTGTGCAGGCCTTGTTTTGTAGTGTAAGTGTGTAAGTGTGTGGAGGTCTTGTTTTTTAGTGTATGTAAGTGTGTAAGTGTGTGGAGGCCTTGTTTTGTAGTGTGTTTCAGTGTGTAAGTGTGTGATGGCCTTGTTTTGTAGTGTGTTTCAGTTGTGCCAGAGTTGTGGAAACAGGCAAATGTAGTACCCATATTCAAAAATGGAGACAGAGCATCAGCGTCAAATTACCAGCCGATCAGTTTGACGTCAGTAGTGGGGAAATTTCTTGAATCAATTATAGCAGATAGCATCCGATCGCATCTAGAGAAAAGCAAATTAATCTACGACTCTCAACATGGGTTTACAAAGGGAAAATCTTGTCTAACAAATCTGCTAACGTTTTTTAGGAAAGTCTTCGAGGTAGTAGATAATGACGAAAATTACCATGTTATTTACTTAGACTTTAGCAAAGCATTTGACAGAGTACCGCATCAGAAGCTTCTGAGAAAAATTGAGGCTCATGGTATCGAGGGGAAAGTTTTAAATTGGATAAAATCATGGCTCACCGATAGAACGCAGAGGGTCAGCATAGATGGTGTTAAATCTGAGTGGGGCCGTGTAACCAGTGGGGTTCCCCAGGGGTCAGTACTAGGCCCACTCTTGTTCATAATCTACATAAACGATTTAGATACTGGGATCAGCAGTGACATAAGCAAGTTTGCGGATGACACCAAAATAGGGCGGCAAATTAATTCAGGGCAGGATGCAAATACATTACAGGAGGATCTAAATAAACTGCAGGGGTGGTCTGAAAAATGGCAAATGAAATTCAACGCCAGCAAGTGCAGCGTACTTAATATTGGAAGAACAAATACTTACAATGCATACAGCCTTAACAACATCAACCTAGAGAAGTCGACTTGTGAAAGAGACCTAGGGGTACTTGTAAGCCCGGACCTACGGCCTAGAAAACAGTGCGTTAATGTTCGAAATAAGGCAAACAGAGTATTGGGTTTTATATCTAGAAGTGTAAGTAACAAGAGTGCAGAGGTCTTATTGCAACTATATCTTGCACTAGTTAGGCCGCACCTCGATTATGCGGTTCAGTTCTGGTGCCCCTATTATAGAATGGATATAAATTCACTAGAGTCGGTGCAGCGAAGAATGACAAAAATGATTCCGAGACTTAGAAACCTTCCATATCAGGATAGGTTAAAGAAACTTAACTTGCATTCCCTAGAAAGACGAAGAGTGCGGGGAGATATGATAGAAGTATTTAAGTGGGTGAAAGGAATCAATAAAGGGGATATAGATAAAGTTCTTATAATATCCGAGCAGGATAGGACTCGGAGCAACGGATTCAAGTTGGATAAGTTTAGGTTTAGGAGGGAGATAGGAAGAAACTGGTTCACAAATAGGGTGGTGGACGAGTGGAACAAGCTTAGCAACTTTGTAGTAAGTGCGGGAGCTCTGGAAAGTTTCAAAAGGAGGCTAGATAGATTCATGGATGATAGAGAGTGATAGTAACTCTCGACAGGAGCTGCCATGCACAGGCCAACCGGCCTATTGCAGACTCCTTATTTTCTTATGTTCTTATGTTCTTATGTAAGTGTGTGATAGCCTTGTTTTGTAGAGTGTGTTTCAGTGTGTAAGTGTGTGATGGCCTTGTTTTGTAGTGTGTTTCAGTGTGTAAATGTGTGATGGCCTTGCTTTGTAGTGTGTTTCAGTGTGTAGGTGTGTGATGGCCTTGTTTTGTCGTGTGTATCAGTGTGTAAGTGTGTGGAGGCATTATTTTGTAGTGTGTTTCAGTCTGTAAGAGTGAGAAAACTGTGTATTGTAGTGTATATTCGTGTGTATGTGACCCTAAGTGTTAACCCTGGCGTATTTTCGCGAGTCCCCCCTCAAAACACGGACCCATCTTTTATAATCAATATCTCCCAATTGGAATGACTGCCGGGTCCAGATTCTTAAGGAATTGCAAGATGAATATTCCTTCTAGTTGGAGATATGAAGATATACCCAACTGTTTGACTAACAATATTAAACACAAATAACGTAACTATTACACTGAGACTACGTTAACTAGATATATTCTCTAAGTACTAGTTTAGGAGACAAAATTACAGACTCTATCAAACTACAGAAGATACGTTCATTAGGTGAAATGTTAATTCTCAAAAGATCGTGTACGTTAATTATTTTCCTAACAGGTGAACGTATCTAATTAAGGTAAGGTGTCTATAATTTCGTCCCTTAACTGGTGCTAATTGAACGTATCTAGTTAAGAGTCTCAATATAACTCTGAACTAACTTTACGATAATATATTTGTGTTTTATCATAAAGTAAAACAAAAGTTAAGTACATTATTACAGCTTCAGAAAATAGTAATAATCACCGTACGAAATTTTATGGAACAAGAACGAAAAAGAGTGTTCGATTATCTCACAGCAGATGGCGTGATAGTGTTCATTTCTCACCTGTGTTCTCTTTTTATATCATTATTCCAATTCTCTTTGTTCGCCCATTTTTATCTCCCCCCTAATGCTACGTTTATTGATCGTCTTTGTTTGAAGTTTCTCTCTGTTTCTTTGTGTGTCTGAGTATTCCTTTTTTCTTCTTCTATTTTGCTTTTATTGTTTATCAGATCAACTTTTTTTTATTCGTTTATTAATACAAACGTAATTATATAACTATACACATATAAATATACATAGACAAGAAACGTGACCTTAAGATTATACAAATGTAATCAAATAAATAAGCACACATTCAAACAAACGAACAATTACAAACAACAATACTAACTCTCTTCAAACTATTATATTCATCAACCATTACAGCCATTCACTATACACCATTAACATTATGTATTCCTATTTCTCACTTTATTTTCATCAGTATAATCGACAATGGTGATCTTTCTATTATATTAACAGTTAAATTACTTCACTAAAATGAGATTTACTGCAAAGTGATAAAACTCTCTAGGTTAACACATACAGGAGGGGTTCACTCACACGCGAATACAGACAACAGCGGTTCAATACCAGACATAACAGACAACAGCGGTTCACTACCAGACGTAACAGACAACAGCGGTTCACTCACAGACATAACAGACAACAGCGGTTCACTCACAGACATAACAGACAACAGCGGTTCACTAACAGACGTAAGAGACAACAGCGGTTCACTCACAGACATAACAGACAACAGCGGTTACTCACAGACATAACAGACAACAGCGGTTCACTACCAGACGTAACAGACAACAGCGGTTCACTACCAGACGTAACAGACAACAGCGGTTCACTCACAGACGTAACAGACAACAGCGGTTCACTCACAGACGTAACAGACAACAGCGGTTCACTACCATTCGTAACAGACAACAGCGGTTCACTCACAGACATAACAGACAACAGCGGTTCACTAACAGACATTACAGACAACAGCGGTTCACTACCAGACGTAACAGACAACAGCGGTTCACTCACAGACATAGACAACAGCGGTTCACTAACAGACGTAAGAGACAACAGCGGTTCACTCACAGACATAACAGACAACAGCGGTTACTCACAGACATAACAGACAACAGTGGTTCACTACCAGACGTAACAGACAACAGCGGTTCACTACCAGACGTAACAGACAACAGCGGTTCACTGCCAGACGTAACAGACAACAGCGGTTCACTAACAGACTTAACAGGGTGGGCATTAATTTTGTGTAAGGAGGTAAGAGGACTTTTCTGTTAGTTAAGTTAATTATCCTGTTGTGGAAGCTGGCTGACCTCTCTCTCTCTCTCTCTCTCTCTCTCTCTCTCTCTCTATATATATATATATATATATATATATATATATATATATATAAATATATATATATATATAAATATATATATATATATATATATATATATATATATATATATGTGTGTGTGTGTGTGTGTGTGTGTGTGTGTGTATTTACTCTTTGAATCCAACCACCCTTCACAACGAGAAAAATACACACACAGTATACAATACACACAAAAAAAACTAATACACCCTTTACCAGAAAAAATAAAATAAATAAATACATTCATACAATATATACCTTCCTCCAGCCCTTGCAAAAACTTACATTAAAAGGAACTGTGAAGACAAAATTGGTCAGATTCTTCAACCATGAAAGAATATTTTTGTGTGGTGGTAACAAGGTACAGTAGTGCGGCCGCCCGGTGATTGACAGACTCTGGCTTCTGATGGAGGGGAGAGGACTCGAGGCAGTACAAAATATTCCTCATGTGAAGGTTTTGTGGCTCTCTCTCTCTCTCTCTCTCTCTCTCTCTCTCTCTCTCTCTCTCTCTCTCTCTCTCTCTCTTTTAGGATGCATGAAACCAAGAAGAGGGAATATTTTTTTTTCATTTTTTTTTTTAATATTTGTAGTTCGTTTCCTGTTTGATATTTTGCTGTATGAGAGAGAGAGAGAGAGAGAGAGAGAGAGAGAGAGAGAGAGAGAGAGAGAGAGAGAGAGAGAGAGAGAGAGAGAAATAAAACAGGGAGAAACATACAGATATAGAGACAGATATAGATTGATTGAGACTGACAGATAGACAGACAGACAGAGACAGAAATAGACAGAAAGACACACAGACAAACAGATAGACAGACAGACAGACAAAGGCAGAAATACACAGACAGACAGATCGACAAACAGACAGACACCATAACAAAGCCCCTCCACAATAGTAATTAAGGATGTATATATTAATTAGTCCCTCTCTCACCGTTTACACTTTATCTTCACATATAACACACTCTCACTAACACACTCATTAACACACTCATTAACACACTTTCACTAACACACTCATTAACACACTCATTAACACACTTTCACTAACACACTCTCACTAACACACTCATTAACACACTCATTAACACACTCTCACTAACACACTCTCACGAACACACTCATTAACACACTCTTACTAACACACTCTCACTAACACACTCTCACTAACACACTCATTAACACACTCTCACTAACACACTCATTAACACACTCTCACTAACACATTCGCACTAACACACTCTCACTAACACTCTTACTAACACTCATTAACACACTCATACTAACTCACTCATTAACACACTCATTAACACACTTTTACTAACACACTCATTAACACACTCTTACTAACACACTCATTAACACACTCTTACTAACACACTCATTAGCGCACTCTTACTGACACACTCATTAACACACTCTTACTAACACACTCATTAACACACTCTTACTAACACACTCATTAACACACTCTTACTAACACACTCTCACTAACACACACTTTCTAACACACTCATTAACACACTCTCACTAACACACTCACTAACACACTCATCAACACACTCATTATCACACTCTTACTAACACACTCTCACTAACTCACTCATTAACGCACTCTCACTAACACACTCATTAGCACACTCTCACTAACACACTCATTAACACACTCATTAACACACTCTTACTAACACACTCATTAACACACTCTCACTATCACACTCACTAACACACCTTCAACACACTCATTAACACACTCTTACTAACACACTCATTAACACACTCATTAACTCACTCATTAACGCACTCTCACTAACACACTCATTAGCACACTCTCACTAACACACTCATTAACACACTCTTACGAACACACTCTCATTAACACACTCATTAACACACTCTCACTAACACACTCTCACTAACACACTATCACTGACACACTCTTACTAACATACTCTTGCTAACATACTCTCACTAACACACTCTTACTAAGACACTCTCATTAACACTCTCACTAACACACTCTTACTGACACACTCTCATTAACAAACTCTTACTAACACACTCTTACTAACACACTCTCATTAACACACTCTAACTAACACACTCCAACTAACACACTCTCACTAACACACTCTTACTAACACACTCTCACTAACACACTCTTACTAACACACTCTCACTAACACACTCTTACTAACACACTCTCATTAACAAACTCTCACTAACACACTCTTTCTAACACACTCTCACTAACACACTCTCATTAACAAACTCACACTAACACTCTCTTACTAACTCACTCTCAACACACTCTCACTAACACACTCACTAATACTCTCTTACTAACTCACTCTTACTTACTCACTCTCATTAACACACTCTCACTAACACACTCACTAACACACTCTCATTAACAAACTCTCACTAACACACTCTCATTAACAAACTCTCACTAACACTCTCTCACTAACACACTCACTGACACACTCTTACTAACACACTCTCACTAACACACTCACTAACACAGTCTCATTAACAAACTCTCACTAACACACTTATTAACAAACTCTCACTAACACACTCATTACACACACTCATTAACACACTCTCATTAACACACTCTCATTAACAAACTCTCACTAACACACTTATTAACACACACTCATTAACACACTCTTAACTAATATCAATTTGTATTCAGTTGCTGTATGTATGTAAGTTTGTGTGTTTAAACAGATGGTTATTACAGTATTTGCCTTATAATAGGTTTTCTGTATATACTGTATTCTTAATGGAAATATGTGACTGTATGAAATATATGACTGAAATATGTGACTGTATGAAATATATGACTATGAAATATGTGACTGTATGAAATATGTGACTATGAAACATGTGACTGTATGAAATATGTGACTATGAAATATGTGACTGTATGAAATATGTGACTGTATGAAATATGTGACTGCATTTTTCTATTGGTTTGGTATTTTGATATTTATTTATGACTCTCAATTCCATGTTCTTGTACCAGACATAACACATGACTCATAGCACATAACACAACATAACACATGACTCATAACACATAATACAACATAACACATGACTCATAACACATAATACAACATAATACATGACTTATAGCACATAATACAACATAATACATGACTTATAGCACATAATACAACATAACACATGAATCATAGCACATAACATAACATAACACATGACACCATAACACATGATTCATAGCACATAACACAACATAACACATGACTCATAGCACATAACACAACATAACACATGACTCATAACACATAATACAACATAATACATGACTTATAGCACATAATACAACATAACACATGACTCATAGCACATAACATAACATAACACATGACACCATAACACATGACTCATAGCACATAACACAACATAACACATGACTCATAGCACATAACACAACATAACACATGACTCATAGCACATAATACAGCATAACACATGACTCATAGCACATAACATACCACATGACTCATAGCACATAATACAACATAACACATGACTCATAGCACATAACACAACATAGCACATGACTCATAGCACATAATACAACATAACACATGACTCATACCACATAACACAACATAACACATGACCCATAACACATAACACAGGACTCGTAACACATGACTCATAGCACATAATACAACATAACACTTGACTCATAGCACATAACACAACATAACACCTGACTCATAACACATTAAACAACATAACACCTGACTCATAGCACATAACAAAACATAACACCTGACTCATAGCACATAACACAACATAACACATGACTTATAGCACATAACACAACATAATGCAGGACTCAGCATATACCACAACATAACACATAACACAACATAACATGACTCATAGCACATAACACAACATAACACATGACTTATGGCACATAACACAACATAACACATGACTCATAGCACATAACACAACATAACGCAGGACTCAGCACATAACACAACATAACACATAACTCATACCACATAACACAACATAACACATGGCTCATAGCACATAACACAACATAACACATGACTCATAGCACATAACACAACATAACGCAGGACTCAGCATATACCACAACATAACACATAACACATACCACATAACACAACATAACATGATTCATAGCACATAACACAACATAACACATGACTCATAGCACATAACACAACATAACACATGACTCATAGCACATAACACAACATAACACATGACTCATAGCACATAACACAACATAACACATGACTCAGCATATACCACAACATAACACATGATTCAATGCACATAATGCAACATAACACATGACTCAATACATAACACAACAAAACACATGACTCATAGCACATAACACAACATAACGCACAACACAGAAGGAGGACAAGAACATAAAATAGAGTAATAACTTCAGAAGCACCTCAGACTCAAGTACCACAGGTCGAGGTCCTACTTGAAGTATCACCAGTAGTCTCTATGAACCTCTCCTATCATGGGAGGTCGCTGTACAAGTGTGAGAGGATGGGTGGGTGGCTACCAAGGGTGAAAAGTGGGTGGGTGGCTACCAAGGGTGAAGAGTGGGTGGGTGGCTATCGTGGGTGAAAAGAGGGTGGGTGGCTACCATGGGTGAAGGGTGAATGGGTATCGTGGGTGGTGAAGAGTGGGTGGGTGGCTACCGTGGGTGGAGGAGGGTGGGTAGCTATCGTGGGTGGTGAAGAATGGGTGGGTTACTATCGTGGATGGGGAGTGGGTGGGTGGCTCTCGTGAGTGGGTGACTATCGTGGGTGACAAACAACGGGTGAGCAAGTATTGTGGGTGACAGGGATCAAATGGGCGTATATAGTGGGCGGGAGTAAACAAATGGGCGGATACAGTGGGCGGAAGTGGCTAAGAAAGGAGAGAAGGAAGGGAGAGAGGGAGAGAGGGGAGACGAGAGGGAGAGGGGAGACGACAGGGAGAGGGGAGACGACAGGGAGAGGGTTTAGGGAAAATATGAAAAAAATGGCAGGGGAAGGAGGAAAGGGGGGGAAGAAAAGGCGGGGGAGGGGAAGATAGCGAGGGAAAGGAGGAAGGGAAGGAGGGGAAGGGAGTAAGAGGAAGCAAGGGAAAAAGAAAAGGAAAAAGAGGGAGGAGAGTAGGAAAGAAGAGGGGCAAGGAGGAATGGCAGGGAGGAAAGAGGAAAACAGGGAAGGAAAGGAGGGGTAAGGGAAGAAGGGGAGGAAGGGTTGGGAGGGGAGAGGAGTGGAGGGGAGGGGAGGGTAAGCGTTACACCACTCTAGCAATAACATATTTTTAACCCCCTCCCACACCGCTTCACGACCACACACCACTTTGTCTGTCTGTCTCACTTCACCAAATTTATGTATTGTTTCACTAATTAAAATAACTCGACACATTTTTTTTTTACCAACATAAGTATTTTTTCTTACGTTTTTCTTATCATTATTTGCATTTATCTTGTCATTTCAAATTGGTAATGTATTTTTAAATGACATTGCAGACTTAGGGCTAGTTTTTTGGTGTACAAGAGTAGCTGGTATTGCAATAGACAGATTTCACTTCTCAAAGGCAATGTTAGGCAGTCTTAGGTATTCATTCGTAGAGCGGTAGACTAGGTGTGCCCTGAACTCGAACCAAGGAACTTAAGGACAAGAGGCGGGAGTTGTATCCGCCAGTTGTAGAGAGAAACATTCGCCAAATTACAAAATATTCGCCATTTTTTTTTATTTCCGCTAATTGTTGATAAAAACATTCGCCAAATTATTAAATATTCGCCAATTATTTGTATATTTCCGCCAATTATAGTTTTAAAAATATATCTCTTAGATGAAAAATAAATACAACAGACAAACACATCGGGGAAAAAAATGTTTGAAAAAAATAGATTTAGATTTAAACTCATCTCATTTCTGGCATCGCTCTTGTGGTGTGTGGACGAGTGTACTATATCTGGCCTGCCCACTCCACCACAGCACCTGTCAAACCTTACTTTGTTTATGAGCGGGTTTAGTAAGAGGGGCGGCATGTCTGTGTGTGGGTGTGTGTGTGTGTGTTGGGTGAGGGTGATATGTGTATGTGTGTTTGTGCGTGTGGGTGGCATGTGTGTGTGTGTGGGCGCCATGTGTGTGTGTATGTGGGTGGTGTGTGGGCGTCATATGGATAATATATGGTCTATGGATTATATTATAAAGATTTCCATCAAAACTAAATGCTCTTCAAGAGAGCTTAAATTCTCACTCACAAATCATCCTGGCGAATTTATCACAACTTAATAAGATTATAACCACAGCTAATGTAATAAGAATTTTTATACGATCTAAATTCTCTACGAGGTGAGATAAATTCTCATTCACAAAGCTTCTAGGAGAATTTATCTTATGTTAAGCGTGTGTGTGTGTGTGTGTGTGTGTGTGTGTGTGTGTGTGTGTGTGTGTGTGTGTGTGCGTGTGTTAGGGAGATTGGTAAGAGGTGAGAGACCGAGGAGAGGGAAAAAAGTAAAAAAGAAAGAGGAAAACAGAAGGGAAATGGAGAGAAGGGATAAGGAGAGAGAGAAGAGAGGGTTAGTAAGGCAGACGGAGAGAAGGGCAGAGACTCTTTTTCCAAAACATATTTCGTTTATATATTTTCTTCAATGGGAAACTCAAGTGTTTTGAGGAGCTGTCTGGAGGAGTGTGGTGAGGGGAGGGGAGAGAGAGAGAGAGAGAGAGAAAGCAGACAGACAGACAGACAGACAGAGAAAGAAAGAAAGAAAGAAAGAAAGAAAGAAAGAAAGAAAGAAAAAAATCACAAAATATGCCAGGAATGTGCACTTCACTCATCAAGGCCTGGCTGTTAATACTTAAGACTATTCCCCACCTATAAAACGCTTGTAAAATTTATCGAATAGGTTTAGCTGTTTTAAAAAGGATTTCTTGGTGTTTGGAGGAAAAGTTTTAATGTTTGGGTGGATTATGTGTTTCTGAAGACCTCGGCTTTCTCGTGAGGGAGAAAAAACATGTGCAGATATTTTGATGGTAGTAATTGCGATCTCTATTAGTGTTTTTTTTTGTATCTATTTGTCTATGTATCTATAGAATACAAGACAAGGAAGAGGAACACGGAACAAGGAACACACGGAACACGGAACAAGAAACAGACAGAAAAAACATAAACACAAAACACCTCTTCTCCCCCCTCCCCCAGAGTCATCAACAAAATGGAGGTAAACAGAAAGAAATAATAAAGAAGGAGGGGGAATCACCTATCCCCTCCCTAACCCCACCCTCCCCTAGCCCTCCTCCCCCCCCCCGCCCCCCTCAAAAAGGTCTTCAATAGGTCCGTCATCAATATGAAGGAAGTATATAATGAACCCCGTAGGCCTACCCTAGTCTTGAGTATAGGCTGTGAGTGTGAGAGAGAGAGAGAGAGAGAGAGAGAGAGAGAGAGAGAGAGAGAGAGAGAGAGAGAGAGAGAGAGAGAGAGAGAGAGAGAGAGAGAGAGAGAGCACTTCAATAACTCAACGTGAAACAGACAAAGGAGAAAACGCCACGAGGTGAGACAATGACTAAAGAGGGTGTAGTTAAAGAAAGAAAAAAGAAAAAGAGAAAGAGAGAGACAACGAAATAAAAAAAAACTGCAATTCATTTCCTACCTCGTAACAGAAACAATTACTTTTAAATGGCGAGGCGACAGTAAGGTGTTATGTTGACGGTGACTGGTGATAATGACTGTGCAAGATGACTGGTGAAAATGACTGGTGAGAGTGAGTGGTGAAAATTACTGGGCAAAATGACTGGTGAAAGTGACTGGTGATAATGACTGTGCAAGATGACTAGTGAAAATGACTGGTAAAAGAGACTGGTGAAAATGACTGGTGAGAATGAGTGGTGAAAATGACTGGTCAAAATGACTGGTGAAAGTGACTGGTGATAATGACTGTGCAAGATGACTGGTGAAAATGGCTGTGCATGATGACTGGTGAAAATGACTGGTAAAAGTGACTGATGAAAATTACTGGTGAAGGTGACTGGTGATGATTGTGCAAGATGAATGGTGAAAATAACTGGTAAAAGTGACTGGTGCAAATGACTGGTGAAAGTGACTGGTGAAAATTACTGGTGAAGATGACTGGTGATAATGACTGGTGACTGACTGGTGAAAATTACTGGTGAAGGTGACTGGTGAAAATTACTGGTAAAAGTGACTGGTGAAGGTGACTGGTGATAATGACTGTGCAAGATGACTGGTGAAAATAACTGGTAAAAGTGACTGGTGCAAATGACTGGTGAAAGTGAGTGCTGATAATGACTGCAAGATGACTGCTGATAATGACTGTGCAAGATGACTAGTGAAAGTGATCGGTAAAGTGATTGGTGAAAATGACTGGTAAAAGTGACTGGTGAAAGTGACTGTTTTAAATTACTGGTGAAAATGACTGGTGAAAGTGACTGGTAAAGTGACTGGTGAAAATAACTGGTGAAAGTGAAACAGAACCTAACCTAACCTAATGAAAGTATCTCTCGATAATTAATTATCACTAATATTCCCACTGTTCCTCCATCAACATCATCATCACCATCATCACCACCACCTTCATCATCACCATCATCACCACCACCTTCATCATCACCATCGTCACCACCACCTTCATCATCACCATCGTCACCACCACCTTCATCATCACCATCGTCACCACCACCTTCATCATCACCATCATCACCACCACCACCACCACCACCATCGTCACCACCACCTTCATCATCACCATCGTCACCACCACCTTCATCATCACCATCGTCACCACCACCTTCATCATCACCATCATCATCACCACCTTCATCATCACCATCGTCACCACCACCACCACCATCGTCACCACCACCTTCATCATCACCATCGTCACCACCACCAGCACCACCACCATCGTCACCACCACCTTCATCATCACCATCATCACCACCACCATCACCATAATCACAACATACACAACAACTTACCAAAACAAACTAAAAATACATAAAAACATCTTCAACTCTTTAGACATCAAATCATTCATAATTCACATCACGACTTCTGATCTTTCCTACAAACATTGAATAAAAGAAACGCAAAAAAGAGAACACACGAGACAGAAAACTCCTCTAGGCGTTTTAAGTTCTTTTGGAGTTCAATTAGCAATGTGAGAGAGTGGCGGCTGATGCTGGGAAGTTCTTTTGACAAATACACTAATTACTTGAAGTGGACATTAATGCTTACAGACACTCCCAGAGTCTTGGAGGAGAGGGAGGTGGTGTGTAGGTGTGGAGGAAGAGGGTGTGTAGGTGTAGGGTAGGGGGAGGGAGTGTGGTGATGTGGAGGAAGAGGAGGGTGTGTGTATGTGTGGAGGAAGGGGGGGGGGGGGTGTGGGGTAATGTGGAGAAGCAGGAGGGAGGGTGTGTAGTGATGTGGAGGGGAAGGAGGGTGTGGATGTGTAGTGATGTGAAGGAAGAGGGTGTGGAGGTGTTGAGGAGGGGGGGTGGTGTGGTGACGTGGAGAATGTGGAGAAGGATGGGGGGGTGTGTGTAGGTGTGGAGGAATGGGAGGATGTAGAGGTGTGGAGGGGGAGGAGGATGTGGAGAAGAATGAATAAGGGGTGTGGATTAGTGGAGGTGGATGCGGAGATGATGTGGAGGTGTGTGTGTGTGTATAATCATCATCCCTACATAAGATACAATAATCCATACCAAAATATCACCTCAATACTATACCAAAACAACGTCTCTTATAGTTTCTGATTCTCTCTATCTTAGTATCTGATCCTTCAAATCCCTAACATAAACACTATCTCATTTAACGTCAGTATGTATAGGAGTTCCATACAACCAACTATAACTCACTACCATTTGTTTATGGTACAGAGGGGAGTCACTTAATCACTCAGCCAGGCACCAGAGATCAGCTGATGCCCCGACATGTTATTAAAAACCTGGTACATTAATCACCGTTTGCTGGCTTGGGAAGGGGATTCCCCACCAGGACCTTTAAATTTTTGTAAACATTGTCACTCACGGACCTAATCTGACCGGAGTATGTGAAAATAATAGGTTTTTATGTATTTTTTTTTTTTGAAGTGGGTTTACTGACATGACTGGTCTATATTTTTCCCGTGTGAGGGATTTTTGTTTTGTTTTTAGGGGGGTTTCGTTTAGTCAGCTCAACGCCAGTCTTCTCTGACTTGACTAATGGATGTTTTTTGCGGTTACGTTTAGTGGTTGATGACTACAGCTTGGTTATATGTAGACGAAGAATTTTCCCTCACTTTTCGGTCTTTTCCCTTACCTCTCAGCCTATCCCCTTACCTCTCAGCCTATCCCCTTACCTCTCAGCATCTCGCTCCTTCTCCACTCCCCTCAGCATCTTCTCCTCACCCCTCAGTTCCCACCCTCACTCTACCTGTCCGTGGAGGAAAAAATATATGGAAAACACATGTTGTGTGTGTGTGTGTGTGTGTGTGTGTGTGTGTGTGTGTGTGTGTGTGTGTGTGTGTGTGTGTGTGTGTGTGTGAGGTTTAGCACTTCCCCTCTTATAATGGTGCCGCCCCTTAGTCCCTTCTCCATTCCTTCCCCCTCCCTCTTTCTCCTCCCCTTACTCTCTTTTCCCACTCTTTCTCTCCAGCCACTTTCTCCCCTCTCGTAATACACTTTCCCCTTAGTTTCCTCTACTTCCTCTAGCCTTCTACCCCTTCTCACCTCTCCCTCACCCATCCACCCATCTACCCACCCTCCCTCACCCATCCACACCCTCACCCTTCTGTTAATGGCCCTCTGTGAGAGTAGGTAAGAGCGGGTGAGAGTGGTCAAGGCAGTTCAGACTTTCCAAGGTCTTCTCTCTGGTATTGACCCCCTCCTTCCCTCTCCTCCCTCCTTCCCCCCAGTGTGCCGGGCAACCTCCTCTTCCCCCTCCTCCCCCACCCAAGGTGCCAGGCAACCTCCTCTCCCCCTCTCCTCCCCCACCCAGCGTGCCAGGCAACCTCCCCCCCCCCTCCCCAACATGCCAGGGACTCCCACACACGGCACAAGGCGGTAAATATAAGGAAGAGGATGGACTTGAACTCACATACCACGACACATGAAAGTTGAGAGCAAGTTTCACGACGAAAGACATAAAAAACGAAAGAGAGAGAGAGAGAGAGAAAAGAAAAGAGAAGCAAAGAGGGACAGATAATAGAGAGAGAGACAGAAAGAGAGAATAAGAGAAAAAGGCATGCAGAGTAAAAGAATAAAATAGATGAGAGAGAGAGAGAGAGAGGAAGGGGGGGGGGGGGAAACTGTTAGGGGTATGGAGAAGTGGTAAAGGGTAGTAGGAAGTAGTAGAGGCTGGTAGGGCATGATAGGCGGTTTGTAGTGGTTGATATAGGGCTGGTAGGGTGCTGGTAGGGGCTGGTAGGGGCTGGCAGTCGATCAGAGCAAGAACTCCTTCAAAGACTCCCACCAGATTACGACAACAACCATACATGGTTCCCAAAAAGTTACCAAATCTCTAAAGGCCCGTTACCACCCCCGATGTATACGACCAGGCAATAGACAACCTCCCTAGACCAGCATCCGCCAGTGGGGTCGGCGGAATATGAAATAAGGCCCTTAAAACACCCATATATGGGACAGGTTAGGATGTCTAGTGCCTGTACCGACAGACAACAACTAACCCACGACACAACCCTAACACACTATTAGCTTAGCTAGGCGGTCAGCCCGCCCTCTCTTACCTACTCCTAAATTTCTTCAATTTCCGAACTATAACTTCCTTCCCCACCTCTAATCTTCCTTCACCCCTCCTTTCTCTACAAAAAAAAAAAAAGTCGGTGGTAGGGGAGTACACAAAAAAGAGAAGAAATCAAACGGCTGTTGTCAGAAAGTAAACAAAATTATCCTATTGATCTTTAACTCTGGTACAGGTGGTAGTGGTCCAGGTGGTAGTGGTCCAGGTGTTAGTGGTCCAGGTGGTAGTGGTCCAGGTGGTAGTGGTCCAGGTGGTAGTGGTCCAGGTGTTAGTGGTCCAGGTGTTAGTGGTCCAGGTGGTAGTGGTCCAGGTGGTAGTGGTCCAGGTGGTAGTGGTCCAGGTGGTAGTGGTCCAGGTGGCAGTGGTCCAGGTGGCAGTGGTCCAGGTGGTAGTGGTCCAGGTGGTATTGGTCCAGGTGGTAGTGGTCCAGGTGGTAGTGGTCCAGGTGGTAGTGGTCCAGGTGGTAGTGGTCCAGGTGGTAGTGGTCCAGGTGGCAGTGGTCCAGGTGGTATTGGTCCAGGTGGTAGTGGTCCTGGTGGTAGTGGTCCAGGTGGTAGTGGTCTAGGTGGTAGTGGTCTAGGTGGTGGCGGAGTGTTAACAGGACTGAAGGACGCTAATGGGGAAGGAAGGGGATGTGGTTTAAGTGATGGACTTGAGAGATAGGGAGTGTTACAGGGGGGAGGGAGGAGGGTGTTACAGGGGGGAAGGAGGAGGGTGTTACAGGGGGGGGAAGGAGGAGGGTGTTACAGGGGGGAAGGAGGAGGGTGTTACAGGGGGGAAGGAGGAGGGTGTTACAGGGGGGGAAGGAGGAGGGTGTTACAGGGGGGAAGGAGGAGGGTGTTACAGGCGGAGAGAGGAGGGTGTTACAGGGGAGGTGTGAGGGGTGAGGAGAGTGTTACAAGGGAGGAGGGGAAGGGGGGAGGGAAGGAAAGGGGGGGAGGGTGTTACAGAGAGAAGACAGAAGGTGTTGATAGTTTCCTGATTTCTCACAATGTAAATAATGTCACCAACTAAACATCATTGGTGAGGAGAAACAAAAACAACAACAAAAACACTACACCGAAAAGACACAATCATGTGTTTTTGTGGTGTGAGCTGACGACACGACAAAGACCCATTTAAATTTACGGTACTTCCTACCCATCACTGTGACAAGACAGGAGAAAGGAAGGTATTTGTGTTTTTCGTGGTGTGAGGTCAGGACACAACAAGCTGTTTGTTTGTTTGTTTGTGTGTGTGTGTGTGTGTGACAGAGTGAGAGAGAAAGTGTGAGAGAAAGCGTGTGTGAGTGCCTGAGAGAAAGAGAGAGAGAGAGAACACAACAGCTGTAGGTGTAACAAGGAGAGGCACGTATAGAGGGAGATGGTGCCGTGATAACACATTTACAGTCTCTGGTACGTGCTGGCACTTGGTTTACGACCCCCAGTGCCAGTGCCAGTAAGTCGTTGGTGTTCTATCCAGAGCGAACTAGGCGAGACGATCCGTGGTGTGGTGGTCACTATACTCGCTCACACAAAAGATATAGTGGTCACAGGTTCGATTCCCGGATCAAGATGAATTATGAATGACTCCCAGTAGGTTGTAGTCAAATCATTGTGACGGTGTTCTTGGGTATTGTATGACCAGTGAGGTTAGAGACTTGTCCGGATATCCAGGGTTATTTATTGATATCCCCTCTCGCTCATCACCTGTTTTACCCTCACTCTACCCACCACTTCCACCCACGCTCCCTTAACCCACTACCTCCACCCACACTCCCACCCATTACCTTCATCTCCACCCCATCCACACATCCCATCAACTCCACCCTCATCCTCCCCTCCACCATCACCCGTACTCCCCTCCCTCACCATCTCCACCCTCATCCGACCCGCGACCTTTGAGGGGAAAAAATCGGTCCTAATTTGGGTCCGTGATACATCAGAGGGGAGACTGAGGGAAGGAGGGGGGTGCTCTTTCCCCTCACACTAATATGTCATGTGTTTCACTTTTGAGGGAATTAGCAAGTGGTTTGTTGTGGTCAGATGTGGTGCAGGGGGGTCGTGTGTGTGTGTGTGTGTGTGTGTGTGTGTGTGTGTGTGTGTGTGTGTGTGTGTGTGTGTGTGTGTGTGTGTGTGTGTGTGTGTGTGTGTGTGTGTGTGTGTGAGAGAGAGAGAGAGAGACAATATGAAGTTAGTTTTAGAGTCGGCCTGCCTCTTCCTACCTCTCCTTGCGTCTCCCTTCATCTCCCTGCCAAACTTTACTTTATGACAGCACATGTTCTGTTACCTGACACCGACATACCCTGCCAACCTTCCCCTGACACCATCTCGCCCTGCCAACCTTCCCCTGACACCATCTCGCCCTGCCAACCTTCCCCTGACACCATCTCGCCCTGCCAACCTTCCCCTGACACCATCTCGCCCTGCCAACCTTCCCCTGACACCATCTCGCCCTGCCAACCTTCCCCTGACACCATCTCGCCCTGCCAACCTTCCCCTGACACCATCTCGCCCTCCCAACCTTTCCATTAGTGTTTCGGGAGGGTGCACGTATATCATTTGCTATTAAATCTCTTTTCCTTTCTCTTTTTTTTCTGTTTTACATAACATTCTTTCCTCTTTTGCTTTCCCTTTTCTTTCTTCTTTTTCCGTCCCAAGTTATCTATTCTTCTTCTTCTCTTCCCTTCCGCCTTCTTTCCTCTTCTCTTTTTTATCTATTCTTTTTCTTTTCTCTTTCTTCCCTCTTCTCTCTCTCTCTCTTGTCACTCTTCCTATCTATCCGTCTCTCTTTCCCTAACATTTCAACCATTTTCTTTTCACTCCTTTCATTATCGCATTCTCTCTTACACCTATTACACTGGTCTGCATTTGGGAACTTTTTTATTTTTATTTTTATTCATGTATGTGATCTTACATATTCTTGGGTTGCTGATTTTAAATATCTCCACCATTTTGCTCTATCACGTAAGGATTTTTAATAAAATACAAATTAATGATTTTTAAATATGATATAATATAATAATATATAATAAATTATTAATGTATTCCAAATAACCATGAAATTAATAACGTTTATCATGAAATGAAGCAGAATAATCAACATAAAATCTAATGAATGTAAACAAAAATATGCTCCTAATAGTTAGCCTACATATTGATTCAAAGGAAGGAGGACCGCTTTGATTTCCGCTTGTGCTGTGCATCGGGACCATCACGTTTCAATGACCAGCAGTAATCCGCCATCATGCTGACATTCCATTTGCCCTGGTATCGAGTTTCCATGGTGCATATAACCTGATGGAACCGCTCTCCCTGTTCCTCACTGTAGTCCCCACAATTCTTGGGAAAATAGTCAAGATGTGATTGCAAAAAGTGCATCTTCACACTCATTCTAGACCCAAGTTGCTGGAAACTTGAAATCAGGTCTTGGATCAGTTTTTCATATTCTGGAGAGCGGCTGTTTCCCAAGAAGTTTTGGACAATCTGTTTGAAGGAAAACCAGGCATTCACCTCGACACCAGCTAATGCTTCCTCAAAATGCATGTCCTTCATCAATTCCCGAATCTGAGGGCCAACAAAGATTCCTGCCTTTAGCTTGCCTTCACTTATACGAGGAAACTTTGACTCCAGGTACTTGAAAGCAGCTCCATTCTTGTTCAGGGCCTTCACCAAATTTTTCATAAGCCCTAATTTGATGTGGAGTGGCGGTAGCAGAATTTTCTTGGGGTCAACTAGTGGCACAGCTTTTACGTTGTGATCTCCGGGTAAGAAGCTGGTTCTTGGTGGCCAGTATTTTTGTTCATAGTGCTGGCTGTCTGCCCTACTATCCCAGAAACACAGAAAACAGGGATATTTGGTGTATCCCCCTTGAAGACCTAGTAGGAGAGCAATAACTTTTAAATCACCACAAATGAGAAAATTGTGATTATGGTACTTGATTGCAGTTAAAAGTGTCTTCATATTTTCGTAAGTTTCTGACATTTGGACACTATGGCCAATCGGCACAGATGCAGCTGCGTTGCCATTGGAGAGAAGAACAGCCTTTAAACTTTTGTTAGAAGAATCAATGAAGAGCCTCCATTCATCTGCTTTGTACGACATCCCCATGTCCTCGATAAGGCCACAAATATTTGAACAGAAAACAAGAGCATCTTTTTTCTCAAAGAATTGAAAATAAAGAAAAATATATTAGATTTAACATTTAAGTCAATATAAGGTAAGTATTTTAATTGGTATTATACTTTAGCATTTACTTATGTTATATAAAAAATGAAAAGTCAACGTCACAGACCGTCACAGAACCTGATGTGATAGAGATGAATAAAAAACACAGTGAATCACTATTTTTTATATATATTTCGAAAAAGATGAAATAAAGTCAATAAAAAAAATCATGCAGACCAGTGTTATTCCTCACTTCTTACGTAATCTTGGTCTTGATTCTCCCTCTTATGATTTACTTTATATTTATCATCCTCTATCTCTCTTCCCTCTTTCGTGTCCTGTGACCTACTTCTCATACTACTTCCCCTTCTCCCTCTCACCCCACACTCCTCCCACACACCACCTTCTCCTCACCTCCCATTCCCCCTTCCCACCTTCCCATCTCTCACCCCTCCCCCCCCCCCCCACTCTTCCCCCCTCCCTCCTGGGCTAGACCACCTTATTAGATTTCCGTGGAACAAATGACAATAATTAAGAGAATCTGTTTCTATTAGTGTCCTTTCTTCTTCTTCTTCTTCTTCTTCTTCTTCTTCTTCTTCTTCTCTTCTTTATTATCGGTATTTTTTCCCTAAGGTGCATTTTCTTTTTTTTTCCTTGCTTTAATTTTTCTTAACTTTCTCCCCGTTGTCTTTTTTGTCTTTTTACATAACATATCGATTTTTTCTAATATTTTAATGAATATTTTTTATTGTGTTTTTTTCTTTAAATGGTTGTTATTGTTTTTATTCGATAGCATTGTTACTTATATTTATCTACTACTACTACTACTGTCCACCAACCCTACTACCTCTACTATCAACACATCTACCACTACTACCATTACTATCAACACATCTACCACTACTACCACTACTATCACACATCTACCACTACTACCACTATTCCCAATAGAGTTTTATTGGCCTGACAAGGACTTACTATATCAGACAGTCATAAAAATAACTACCACGCGACATAAGTGCCTTACTTTATTACTTAAGGGAAGCGGGTGGAGCTATTACACCAAGAGGC
>CAUDMG010002370.1:0-79854 GCA_958450375.1 Homarus gammarus | reverse complement strand
TTATACTGTACTGTACATAGTGTGTTTCCTGTTACTGTACTGTACATAGTGTGGTTCCTGTTACTGTACTGTACATAGTGTGGTCCCTGTTACTGTACTGTACATAGTGTGGCCCCTGTTACTGTACTGTACATAGTGTTTTCCTGTTACTGTACTGTACATAGTGTGGCTCCTGATACTGTACTGTACATAGTGTGGCTCCTGTTACTGTACTATATATAGTGTGGCTCCTGTTTCTGTACTGTACATAGTGTGTTTCCTGTTACTGTACTGTACATAGTGTGGCTCCTGTTACTGTACTGTACATAGTGTGTTTCCTGTTACTGTACTGTACATAGTGTGGCTCCTGTTACTGTACTGTACATAGTGTGGCCCCTGCTACTGTACTGTATATAGTGTGGCTCCTGTTACTGTACTGTATCTAGTGTGGCTCCTGTTATGGTACGGTACATTGTGAGGCTCCTGTTACGGTATGGCACATTGTGTGGCTCCTGTTACTGTACTGTACATAGTGTGGCTCCTATTACTGTACTGTATATAGTGTGGCTCCTGTTACTCTACTGTATATAGTGTGGCTCCTGTTACTGTACTGTATACAGTGTGGCTCCTGCTACGGTACGGTACATTATGTGGCTCCTGTTACAGTACTGTGCATAGTGTGACGCCTGCTACTGTACTGTACAGAGTATGTTTCCTGTTACGGTACTGAACATAGTGTAGCTACTGTTTATGTACTGTACATAGTGTGGATCCTGTTACTGCACTGTACATAGTGTGTTTCCTGTTACTGTACTGTACATAGTGTGGCTCCTGCTACTGTACTGTACATAGTGTGGCCCCTGTTACTGTACTGTACAAAGTGTTTTCCTGTTACTATACTGTACTTAGTGTGGCTGCTGATACTGTACTGTACAGAGTGTGGCTCCTGTTACTGTACTGTATATAGTGTGGCCCCTGTTACTGTACTGTACATAGTGTGGTTACTGTACTGTACATAGTGTGGCCCCTGTTACTGTACTGCACACAGTGTGGCTCCTGTTTCTGTACTGTACATAGTGTGTTTCCTGTTACTGTACTGTACATAGTGTGGCTCCTGTTACTGTACTGTACATAGTGTGTTTCCTGTTACTGTACTGTACATAGTGTGGCTGCTGTTAATGTACTGTACATAGTGTGGCCCCTGTTACTATACTGTACGTAGTGTGTTTCCTGTTACTGTACTGTCCATAGTGTGGCTCCTGTTACTGTACTGTACGTAGTGTGGCTCCTGTTAGTTTACTGTGCCTAGTGTGGCCCATGTTACTGTACTGTACATAGTGTGGCTCCTATTACTGTACTGTATATAGTGTGGCTCCTGTTTCTGTACTGTACATAGTGTGTTTCCTGTAACTGTACAGTACATAGTGTGGCTCCTGTTGCTGTACTGTACATAGTGTGTTTCCTGTTACTGTACTGTACATAGTGTGGCTCCTGTTAATGTACTGTACATAGTGTGGCCCCTGTTACTGCACTGTACATAGTGTGGCTCCTGTTACTGTACTGTACATAGTGTGGCTCCTGTTACTGTACTGTACATAGTGTGGCTCCTATTACTGTAGTGTATATAGTGTGGCTCCTGTTACTGTACTGTATATAGTGTGGCTCCTGTTACTGTACTGTACATAGTGTGGCTCCTGCTACTGTACTGTACAGTGTGGCTCCTCTTACTGTACTGTACATAGTGTGTTTCCTGTTACTGTACTGTACATTGTGTGGCCCCTGTTACTGTACTGTACATAGTGTTTTTTCTGTTACAGTACTGTACATAGTGTGGCTCCTGTTACTGTACTGTACATAGTATGGGTCCTGTTACTGTACTGTACATAGTGTGTTTCGTGTTACTGTACTGTACATACTGTGGCTCCTGTTACTGTACTGAATATAGTGTGGCTCCGGTTACGGTACGGTACATTGTGTGGCTCTTGTTACTGTACTGTACATAGTGTGTTTCCTGTTACTGTACTGTACATAGCGTGGCCCCTGTTACTGTACTGTACGTAGTGTGTTTCCTGTTACTGTACATAGTGTGGCCCCTGTTACTGTACTGTACATAGTGTGGCTCCTGTTACTGTACTGTACATAGTGTGGCCCCTGTTACTGTACTGTACATAGTGTGGCCCCTGTTACTGTACTGTACATAGTGTTTTTTCTGTTACAGTACTGTACATAGTGTGGCTCCTGTTACTGTACTGTACATAGTATGGGTCCTGTTACTGTACTGTACATAGTGTGTTTCGTGTTACTGTACTGTACATACTGTGACTCCTGTTACTGTACTGAAAATAGTGTGGCTCCTGTTACGGTACGGTACATTGTGTGGCTCTTGTTACTGTACTGTACATAGTGTGTTTCCTGTTACTGTACTGTACATAGCGTAGCCCCTGTTACTGTACTGTACGTAGTGTGTTTCCTGTTACTGTACATAGTGTGGTCCCTGTTACTGTACTGTACATAGTGTGGCTCCTGTTACTGTACTGTACATAGTGTGGCCCCTGTTACTGTACTGTATATAGTGTGGCTCCTGTAACTGTACTGTAATTTTTGGCTCCTGTTATGGTACGGTACATTGTGAGGCTCCTGTTACGGTACGGTACATTGTGTGGCTCCTGTTACTGTACTGTACATAGTGTGGCTCCTATCACTGTACTGTATATAGTGTGGCTCCTGTTACTCTACTGTATATAGTGTGGCTCCTGTTACTGTACTGTATATAGTGTGGCTCCTGTTACGGTACGGTACATTATGTGGCTCCTGTTACAGTACTGTGCATAGTGTGACGCCTGCTACTGTACTGTACATAGTGTGTTTCCTGTTACGGTACTGAACATAGTGTAGCTACTGTTTATGTACTGTACATAGTGTGGATCCTGTTACTGCACTGTACATAGTGTGTTTCCTGTTACTGTACTGTACATAGTGTGGCCCCTTATACTGTACTGTACATAGTGTGTTTCCTGTTACTGTACTGTACATAGTGTGGTTCCTGTTACTGTACTGTACATAGTGTGGCCCCTGTTACTGTACTGTACATAGTGTTTTCCTGTTACTGTACTGTACATAGTGTGGCCCCTTATACTGTACTGTACATAGTGTGTTTCCTGTTACTGTACTGTACATAGTGTGGTTCCTGTTACTGTACTGTACATAGTGTGGCCCCTGTTACTGTACTGTACATAGTGTTTTCCTGTTACTGTATTGTACATAATGTGGCTCCTGATACTGTACTGTACATAGTGTGGCTCCTGTTACTGTACTGTATATAGTGTGGCCCCTGTTACTGTACTGTACATAGTGTGGCCCCTGTTACTGTACTGCACACAGTGTGGCTCCTGTTTCTGTACTGTACATAGTGTGTTTCCTGCTACTGTACTGTACATAGTGTGGCTCCTTTTACTGTACTGTACATAGTGTGTTTCCTGTTACTGTACTGTACAGAGTGTGGCTCCTGTTAATGTACTGTACATAGTGTGGCCCCTGTTACTGTACTGTACGTAGTGTGTTTCCTGTTACTGTACTGTCCATAGTGTGGCTCCTGTTACTGTACTGTACGTAGTGTGGCTCCTGTTAATTTACTGTGCCTAGTGTGGCCCATGTTACTGTACTGTACATAGTGTGGCTCCTATTACTGTAGTATATATAGTGTGGCTCTTGTTACTGTACTGTATATAGTGTGGCTCCTGTTACTGTACTGTACATAGTTTGGCTCCTGCTACTGTACTGTACAGTGTGGTTCCTCTTACTGTACCTGTACATAGTGTGTTTCCTGTTACTGTACTTAGTGTGGCCCCTGTTACTGTACTGTACATAGTGTTTTTTCTGTTACTGTACTGTACATAGTGTGGCTCCTGTTACTGTACTGTACATAGTATGGCTCCTGTTACTGTACTGTAAATAGTGCGTTTCGTGTTACTGTACTGTACATACTGTGGCTCCTGTTACTGTACTGAATATAGTGTGGCTCCTGTTACTGTACTGTACATAGTGTGGCTCCTGTTACGGTACGGTACATTATGTGGCTCCTGTTACAGTACTGTACATAGTGTGACGCCTGCTACTGTACTGTACATAGTGTGTTTCCTGTTACGGTACTGAACATAGTGTGGCTACTGTTTATGTACTGTACATAGTGTGGATCCTGTTACTGCACTGTACATAGTGTGGCCCCTGTTACTGTACTGTACATAGTGTGGCTCCTGTTACTGTACTGTACATAGTGTGGCTCCTGTTACGATACGGTACATTATGTGGCTCCTGTTACAGTACTGTACATAGTGTGACGCCTGCTACTGTACTGTACATAGTGTGTTTCCTGTTACGGTACTGAACATAGTGTGGCTACTGTTTATGTACTGTACATAGTGTGGATCCTGTTACTGCACTGTACATAGTGTGGCCCCTGTTACTGTACTGTACATAGTGTGGCTCCTATTACTGTAGTGTATATAGTGTGGCTCCTATTACTGTACTGTACATAGTGTGGCTCCTGTTACTGTACTGTATATAGTGTTGTACGGACAATGACCTACTTGAAAAAAACAGATCACACAAACGAAAAATTTGCTATCCTGAAATTTTTAGAATTCGAAGATATTAACGCCTACTGCTGTGCCCTCTTTGTTTACAAATCTATCAATCACTTTCGTGACAAAAATTATTTCCAGTTCCGGAATAATCAGAGATACAACTTAAGGCACCCAGAGTTGCTAAGACCACCCCCCCCATGCGCTCCTCTCAGTCCTAGACCTCCATAAAATATCATGGTGTGAAGGTGTGGAACAACTTACCCCCACACATCTGAGCAAAGACTACGCTCCCTTCCTTTAAATCATCTCTAAAAAAAATATCTATTATGGAAGTATTAATACTTCTTGTAACACCTACTATATTTACAGTGCCTGCTTTTATTGTGCCATCAAAATCGTTTTATCTTAAATTATCATGTAAATAAATAAGTAATTACCATTGCAATAAATATAATTGCCAACTAGACATAATCCTGAAAGCTCTGTCCTCTTGTTCAACTTTATTACTGTACAACCCAGGTAGTACTGCTCCCCCATTATACTTATGTTTTTAAATTCCACTCTAATTTATATGTATATGTATATGTGTATGTATGTGTGTGTATATGTATATATATGTATATATGCTGATAAGCACAAGGAAAGAAGAAAACACGAAGTTCCCAAGCACTTTCGTGTAATTCACATCTTCAGGGGTGAGTACAGACTGCATATATATATATATATATATATATATATATATATATATATATATATATATATATATATATATATATATATATATATATATATATATATATATATATAGTATGTATATATATATATATATATATATATATATATATATATATATATATATATATATATATATATATATATATGTGTGTATATATGTATATGGATGTGTATATGTATGTATAAATAAATAAATAAATAAACAAAATAATAATAAAAAAGTAAATGAATAAATAAAATAAAAATAATAAATAAATAAATATTGAAGTGATAACCGTGGTAACACTATGAGATGTACTTATTACCACCATGCTCTTGTACTATTCCAGATGATACTAAATGTTACATAATACTTCCTTGAGATAAATGTATAGTACAGGTATATATTTTTCTGGCTAAATAAAATGTTTCAATTCAATTCAATTGTTACTGTAATGTATAGAGTGTGGCTCCTGTTACTCTACTGTATATAATGTGGCCCCTGTTACAGTACTGTACATAATGTGGCACCTGTTACTTTACTGTATATAGTGTGGCTCCAGTTACTCTATTGTATATAATGTGGCTCCTGTTACTGTACATAGTGTGGCTCCTGTTGCTGTACTGTAGGAAGAGTTCTCATGGTGGTGGCTTGCATATACTGTACATAGCTGTCTTTTACCACCGTGACCCATCATAACTGTCTCACCGTGACCCATCATAACTGTCTCACCGTGACCCATCATAACTGTCTCACCGTGACCCATCATAACTGTCTCACTATGACCTACCTTAACTGTCTCACCATGATACACTTACAATGACAAACCCTCCATGACTCACCCACCATGACACACCCACCATGACACAAGCACTATAACACACCGATCATGACACACCCACTATGACACGCCTACCATGAGACACCCACCATGAGATACTCACTATGACACACCCACCATGACACACTCACTATGACACCGATCATGACTCACCCACCATGACACACTCACTATGACACACCCACCATGACTTATCCACCATGACACACCCACCATAACATACTCACCATGACACACTCCTCATGACATACCCACCATGACACGCCCACCATGACACACCCACTATGACGCACTAGCCATGCCGCACCCACCATGACACACTCACTATGACACACCAATCATGACACACCCACCATGAGACACTCACTATGGCACACCGATCATGACACACTCACTATGACACATCCACCATGACACAACCACCATGACACATCCACCATGACACAACCACCATGACACACTCACCGTATTGATGGAGCTTCTTGCGTCTTCCATTGCCTTGACCTCCCTTAAATGGCCCAAGGCCGGGCATCCTGGAGAGGGGGAGAGAGGGGGTTAAAAGCGTGTCTAACGAGAGAGAGAGAGAGAGAGAGAGAGAGAGAGAGAGAGAGAGAGAGAGAGAGAGAGAGAGAGAGAGAGATATTTACCTCCATATGATAGTCACCATCAACTGAATTATATTACTGTAATACACCAGTGTTCCTTCCAGGTATTGTCACACAATTTTTGTAATTATGTTGCAACATTTTTATATATGTTATTATTGTGGAGTTGAGTTGAAATCCATACCAAGTGAGACAAGAGTGCATTCTGTCAAGCCCAAAATCCACAGTAATTCTGGTTCGTGGCGAATAATAATTGTGGATGATCAAAATAATATGGACTACGTTCAGTATTTATTGTATGGCTATTACTAAAATATGTCCTTTTACTATCTAAAGTAATAAGCCAAAGGGGTAGTAGTAGTAGGGGGGCGTAATAAAAAAAAACATTCAATTTTATCTACAATTCTGAAATTTTTAACAAGTTTTTGTGACCAAGGCCTTTCATTTTTTCACAGGATCAAAGCCTAAATATAACCTTGGCGGCCACATTCGACAAATCCAATATGGCCACTACCCATACCATGGCTCTTAAACTAAAAGTGGTAATGTCACAAGTGATACATCTTTTCGGGGGTTTATGAGGACAAGGAAACCAATTATGGTTGAGGCCGTACGTGATCCTGCACCTTTGACTCATGGTTGCATTGCTGTCATTCTCGTCTGGCCGCTGAGAAACCATGGTGCTGGCCTTCGGACCCTGCAGGAGCACATTCATGACGCTCAGCAATGGTTCAAGAACTGGATTGCTCAAACAACGTGAGGAGAATGAGCCTTTGAATGGATCCTGCTTGACTAGAATGTGCTGGCGCAGTATTCCAGCGGCCTTGACCAGGAACAGCGCATCATTCTGGTTGATTTCAGACCGCTAGAGGGATTGAGCTGACGCAGCACTCACTGTCTCCACATAACTAATCAAGACTTTCTTGCCCTTTGCCTACCATTTGAACCCAGGGAGATGCTTTAGTAGATGCTCTTTGAATCTCTTATAGAGATTCTGTAGATAGGAGAATTTGAAGACCTCTCTACACTCAGACATGAAAATGAGGAGCTGGGCAGTGACCATGCGGGTTGAATGGAGAAGAGGCTTAATCAACTGCTGCTGATACACGCTCGTACTTGTTTGCAGCATCCCACGTTGTACATCAGCATGTGTTGTCAGACGTGAAAGTAGCTGGTAGTTCCGGGATTTTTCAGCCAACTCCTTCAGATTTTTGTCAATATTCACACAGATGCACACGCTGGTCTCTCTGGGCTAGACCCGAAACTCTGGTCGAACGAAGATCCAAGTTCTTAGGGCTAGGATTATCTGATACTTCGCCAGCCCGTTTTACACGATGACTATTGCAGGCACTCCTACAAGCTTTGTAGTAAACTGCCTTGTGAAAAAGGAGAGTGGAGGCACTACCTGAACTATCATCAAGTCGCTGGAGGTTGATATCAAATGGGAGAGCCCTGAGCGGTTTCAAATCTTTAAGATCTTTTTCAGGCGACGCGAGTCCCCCATCTGTTGTATATTGTAAAATGTCTGTCTTTTTTGATTGGCAAAGACATAATACCTAATCTGTGGGTTATCATCCCCAGTTCTCTGTCAAATGTTCGCAACAATAAATACATTTGATATTTATGACATAAAGGTCATCACATCGTTGTAATAAGTGCCCAATGTATGCCTGATCATCAAGATGTGCCCACTATCAAGGTTAAGGCTAAAAACAACCCTGACCTTGACACGTGACTGACTTTCAGTCTTAAAAGTATTGTCATAATTGGATTCCTCGTCTTCATAAGCCCCCCAAAGAGATATACCTTGCGACATTACCACTTTTGGTTTAAAAGCTATGGTACGGGTGGCGACCACATTGGATTTGTCCAACATGGCCGCTAAAGTAAGATTTCGGTTTGGCTCCCGTGAAAAAAAAATGAAAGGTCTTGATCACAGGAAGTTGTGTTCAAAATTTCAAATTTGTAGATAAAGTTGATTGATTGCGGTGTTTTTTGGTGATAAAGCTCCCCTCCTCCCACACTATAGATAAAAGGCATAATGATAATGAATAGGTTAAAGAGGATAAAAAATAAGGACATACGGAAGAAATGTAGAGGTGAAAACTAAAAGCGGTTGAGCTGCAGTAAGTTTGCTGACGTAATGTGATCAAACTAAAACAGTAGTGAGACACTGGTAAAATATTGTTTATTCAGATGATGATGGTAGGTGGAGGGTTAGGTAAACACGAAGAGTGGGGCAAAGGAAGCAACGGTGTGCGTAGACGGGATGAGAACTTGTTGTCAAAGATGATTGATGCCAAGTTGTGGGAAGATATTGGAAGCATAATGTATTGTCTAATGGTGGACCCTGCTGCCACATGGCATCACGAAAATTGTGGCCAAGTCTCGGGTTGCTGATCTGACTTTCTGCTTTGTTTACAATTGCAGGGTCTCAATTGTTTCTCTTACTTTGACAACACAACATACGTACAGTATATCGTTTCTCACTCTTGATTTTTTTTTCATATTTATTCATGGCTCTACAGTATAATTATTAATATTATTTTTAGTAGTATTTTATAATTTATATTTTTTATTATAATTTTATGTTCTAAAATTATTACTATTATTACGATTATTATTATTATTATTATTATTATTATTACTATTATTATTATTATTATTACTATTACAATTATTATTAGTAGTAGTATTATATTTTGGCCCCCCAGTCCCCGATGTGGGTGAGTGACATGTGCCCTGGTGGGCTAATCCTGTAAAAAAACAAAAACAAAAAGTCTTGGGAGCCCAATTATGAAAAGGAATACTTAGCAAAACATCTTTTTCAGCAGTAAGACTAATTGATTGACAGAAGATGAAGAATGAGTATATTCTTTATTCCGTCCCTACTGTAGGATATACTGTACTATACAGTACTGTACCTTATCGCGGGATAAAGCATCAAGATTCTAAGAGTTAAACAAAATAGTAATAACCATCCATTGCTTGTTGAAAAAGTTCGCTTTTGTTGTACAACTCATATTTCATTCTCTGACTTTGAGTAAAAACAAAAATTATAAGGTTACTTGTTATTAATTTAATTTACGGATGCAATTTTCATATATCAACACATAGGTTACAAAGTTTTCCTTTAAATTTAATAAAAATAATATAATATATTATTAAAGTTGGCATAAATATATTCCATGCACAAATAAAACTGATATAAACTAAACAACAGGAGTGAGATATGCAGTAAGTTTGAGTGTATATTTACACTCTCATACATACATACCCTTCGATGTTTCTACTTACTCGTAGGGGCGATCTGGTATCCCTGACGAATCCACCTCCAAAATTTCCTCCGCTTCATAAGGCAGAGAAAGGTCCCTAGATGCGGAAGACTTGGTGTCTCTCCATTTAGAAGCACCCTTCCTCGTCTTACTTTTAGTGTCTCTCTGTACTCTGTGGGATCCAGCGGGGAGGGAGCTCGAGGATCCTGTCAATCTACAGAAGGAAGAGAAAATTTTAATATTATAAAAGTGAAAATGTAAAGTAGATGGTGAATAATACATGTGATATTCCAGGGACCAGATAAGTAGCATAGAGAATAATATTGTCAGAACAGGTACAGGGTAGCGCAGGTGCAAGGTGCAGGTGTGTCCAGGATTAGTAACACCTGGCCGGGAGATTACTGTTTATCTACAAATATGTTGTAAGACCAAGCAGTTATCGATAAAAGAGGGACCAACGGATGCTACACGTTCACTGCCGTATTTACCCTCATACACGCTGCTCTCACCCCAACACACTGCCCCGCCAGTACTGTCACCCAACACACTGCCCCGCTAGTGCTGTCACCCAACACACTGCCCCGCCAGTACTGTCACCCAACGCACTGCCCCGCCAGTACTGTCACCCAACACACTGCCCCGCCAGTACTGTCACCCAACACACTGCCCCGCTAGTGCTGTCACCCAACACACTGCCCCGCCAGTACTGTCACCCAACACACTGCCCCGCCAATACTGTCACCCAACACACTGTCCCGCTACTACTGTCACCCAACACACTGCCCCACTAGTACTATTCACCCAACACACTGCCCCGCTAGTACTGTCACCCAACACACTGCCCCGCTACTACTGTCACCCAACACACTTCCCCACTAGTACTATTCACCCAACACACTGCCCCGCTAGTACTGTAACCCAACACACTGCCCCGCTAGTAGTGTCACCCAACACACTGCCCTACTAGTACTGTCCTCCAGCACACTGCCCCGTTAGTACTTTCACCCAAAACACTGCCCCGTAAGTACTGTCACCCAAAACACTGCCCAGTCAGTACTGTCACCCAACACACTGCCCCGCCTGTGCTGTCACCCAACACACTGCCCCGCTAGTACTGTGACCCAACACACTGCGCCGCTAGTACTGTGACCCAACACACTGCCCCGCTAGTACTGTCACCCAACACTCTGCCCCATTAGTACTGTCACCCAACACACTGCCCCGTTAGTACTGTCACTCAACACACTGCCCCGCTAGTACTGTCCCCCAACACACTGCCCCGCTAGTACTGTCACCCAACACACTGCCCCGCTAGTACTGTCACCCAACACACTGCCCCGCTAGTACTGTCACCCAACACACTGCCCCGCTAGTACTGTCACCCAACACACTGCCCCGCTAGTACTGTCACCCAACACACTGCCCCGCTAGTACTGTCACCCAACACACTGCCCCGCTAGTACTGTCACCCAACACACTGCCCCGCTAGTAGTCACCCAACACACTACCCCGCTAGTACTGTCACCCAACACACTGCCCCGCTAGTACTGTCACTCATACCACTGCCCCGTTAGTACTGTCACCCAACACACTGCCCCGCTAGTACTATCACCCAACACACTGCCCCGTTAGTACTGTCACCCAACACACTGCCCCGCTAGTACTGTCACCCAACACACTGCCCCGCTAGTACTGTCACCCAACACACTGCCCCGTTAGTACTGTCACCCAACACATTGCCCCGTTAGTACTGTCACCCAACACACTGCCTCGTTAGTACTGTCACCCAACACACTGCCCCGCTAGTACTGTCATCCAACATACTGCCCCGCTAGTACTGTCACCCAACATACTGCCCCGCTAGTACTGTCAGCAACCCACTAACCCAACCTAACACCTCACACCTCGTTATCCTTACTAACACCTGAGACCTCATTATCCTCACTAACACCTCACAACTCATTATCCTCACTAACACCTAACAACTCATTATCCTCACCAACACCTCATTATACTCGCTAACACCTCAACTCATTATCCTCACTAACACCTCAACTCATTATCCTCACTAACCCCTAACAACTCATTATCCTCACTAACACCTAACAACTCATTATCCTCACCAACACCTCATTATCCTCCCTAACACTTGACAACTCATTATCCCCACTAACTCCTCACAACTCATTATCTTCACTAACACCTAACAACTCATTATCCTCACCAACACCTCATTATCCTCACTAACACCTGACAACTCATTATCCTCACTACACCTCACAGTTCATTATCGTCACGTCTCCTCCCAGCTCATTATCCTCACTAACACCTCACAACTCATTATCCTCACTAGCACCTCACAACTCATTATCCTCACTAACACCTCACAATTCATTATCCTCACTAACACCTCACAACTCATTATCCTCACTAACACCTCACAACTCATTATCCTCACTAACACCTCACAACTCATTATCCTCACTAACACCTCACAATTCATTATCCTCACTAACACCTCACAATTCATTATCCTCACTAACACCTCACAACTCATTATCCTCTCTAACACCTCATAGCTCATTATCCTCACTAACTCCTCCCAACTCATTATCCTCTCTAACACCTCACAGCTCATTATCCTCACTAACTCCTCCCAACTCATTATCCTCTCTAACACCTCACAGCTCATTATCCTCACTAACACCTCACAACTCATTATCCTCTCTAACACCTCATAGCTCATTATCCTCACTAGCTCCTCCCAACTCATTATCCTCTCTAACACCTCACAGCTCATTATTCTCACTAACTCCTCCCAACTCATTATCCTCTCTAACACCTCACAGCTCATTATCCTCACTAACTCCTCCCAACTCATTATCCTCTCTAGCACCTCACAGCTCATTATCCTCACTAACACCTCATAGCTCATTATCCTCACTAACACCTCATAACCCATTATCCTCACTAACACCTCACAATCTCATTATCCTCACTAACACCTCACAACTCATTATCCTCACTAACACTTCCTAACTCATTACCCTCACTAATACCTCCCAACTCATTATCCTCACTAACGTAAGTACTGTACCTCTTACCCGCTAAGTACACTGGAGTTGGTTTGAGCACAATCTCTAGTATTTCTTCACACACTTTTACTGATAATTTCAAAGGTAAAATATTAAACCTCGCGTACAAGTGTTCAGCGAAGAAGTCGAGTGTTGTGGGACTGTGAGGAATAATAAACCTTGAAATATGTTTAATACAATAATCCCAAACTAATCCAGTGTCTGTGAAAGTCATAATCCCTAAATAACTGCTTTATGAATTGTGTTTATAACTGAAGTATGCTGTATAGTGTATAATACTGTCTGTGACTTTCGAGTCTTTTTGTATATTGTATAAGTTTAGATGTACTGTACATCACACACACACACACACACACACATCACCATAAGAGAGTAACCAATAGAAATAAAAACAATATTCTGACAATCGAATCTTATGTACTAATATTAAAAAAACGATTAAAACAAATAAAAAAAATCCAAATCATAACTAAAGACAAGTTGAACAGTGAAGTTAAATGTAGTTATTATAACAGTCAATTATAAGAGCAGACGGACCTATAGCTAACACGGGGTCCCGCTACAGTCTACACGAAGGCAGAAAAGCCAATGATCTCCAGGAACGAACAGTCACTTGAATTTGTTGTGTTTTAATCGTTTTCCTTTGAATATTAATACATACCGTACGTGTGTTTAGTTTGTCTGATGATAGAAACTGTGACAACCGAAACGTTCGCTAGTGAAGAAGCCCAATCTTCTCCCAACCATGTCTTGAATAAAGACGAAAGCTAAGGTACTCCGTTGTTTCCATTTTCCCGTGTGATTTTATCAAGATTTATCTTATCCACGTTTTCATTGTGGATTTTCATAAAATATATATATATATATATATATATATATATATATATATATATATATATATATATATATATATATATATATATATATATTACATATAATTGTATATATATATATATATATATATATAGCGACTTGACTTTCCTTTAGGGACAGTGTAGGTACAACACACTGTATAGTGTATACTAAGCCTTCGGTACACAAGGAGGCAGCATGGCCAGTACTGCACTCCATCCCCTTAACTTCCGCAATTTGTTAAAGTTAGGTATCCATTTACAGCTGGGTGAACTGGGTGTGCCCGGGAATCGAACTCCGGAACAGGAGGCGAGCCCTGCATCCACTCGATTACCATGCTCCTGAGCAGAAGGTAAGTTACTGTAAATGTGAACCCTCTCTCGCCGATCAAAAATGTCAGCACCGCCATGGCACTGATGACAGATGGCAGAGAACTGTTGTGTTGTACTGTCAGTTCGTGAATTCACTTCATCTTTTAACTATATAGCTACTTGACAAACCTAGACAGACAGACCAAATGCTATTTTTTTGTGAAATCATGTCATGTGGTTTCTGGTTTTTTTCTTATCCCAAGTGTTTTAAATGAATATAATAAAAACCACAGTATTGCAGAATACTGTATACACTACTGTAAAGTGAAGCTTCATGGTTCATTCCTTGCGGCACAAATCACCCATCACAATACAGTATACACAGTAGGATGACTATGTTTTGCTCTAAAGCGATAATTTCCTTCGTGAAAATAGATCCACCATCACAATCCCCATTATATACAGCCTTACTTTACCAAGTATTGCCAGGTAAAATTGCAGTTACGAGACCCAGGGTGGGGTCGCCGGATCTCTGGTTGACTATACATAGAGTACACGAGTTATATGACCCACTTGAAGACTTGATTTAAGCAGCTATACTGTTTATCAATCGTAGCCTCCAATATTACCTCAGAAGATCCCGGTGCTGATAAAGAATCTGAGGATCAATGTTTTCCTCTAAATCTGACTTTACACTAAACCCAACTTGACACAAAATGTGACTTTACTTTAAATTGACTATATCTGGCTATCTATCTATCTATCTATCTATCTATCTATCTATATATATATACCCTGTGTGTTGGTGGGAGGTTCAGCGAAGTGACCTGACGTCCAGGACGGGTGCAACAGGCTATGTGCGCCCTTTACCTCGGGTATATAACGAACTTCTCAACGGAACTAATACCATTAAGGTTTTGTCAGTTTAAGAAGTTGACAAAGAATATGTTTGATGAAGCAGTTGTTTAGTAATGTTGTTGCTATTCCTAGTTTTTCGTGATACAATAGTTTTATATCATGATTAATTTTACACATGGAATACATGAAAACTAACATACGCTGTTAAACTTATCACAAGTGCATGCACCATTATGTACAGTAACCCACAAAAGTCCTGTCGTCTCTCCCCCTGAACCACGATCCCCGAGATTCAGACAGTTGAATCCGAAGCATTTATGGATTGAATAATGCATCAATGTCTAATATTTTGGGTACACGAGTCTGAATCTCAGGGCTCAGAAAGCAACAACGGAGGCGACAGGACTTGTGTGGGTGACTGTACTGTACTTTATAGCTAAAGCGCGCTCAAAAGGATACTTACTCATACTGCGGCACGTCATTGTTGCTGAAGAAGGTCTTGGACTTGGCTCCGTTAGAGGCGGCGACCAGAAGCAAGAGAAGAGACAAAGATGCCAGAAGAACGGAAGTCCTCCAAGCAGGCAACACCATCTTGAAGACCTCGACGATGTCTTGTCCTATGGCTTACTGTATACTTTGTTAAAGTTACTAGTATAACATATCACCATACAATCTAACACGACTCTGAGGATAATGTGACACCAGACAACTGAAGTGCTGGGGGATGTCCACCTGTCGACGGTCAGTTCACGTCTGATGCCACTACGACTGAGTGCTTAAGTTTGAACCAGGCAAGAACCCAGGTGAAGCTGCACTGCGCATGACGTCATCAATCTTGCTACCGGATGCCAGATGTATTTTTTTTAATATCATATTCGCCACTTATCAGCTTACTAGCCGGTTGGGCACTATCCAGTGTTAGGGGCTACAGTAGTAAACCATGTATAACTTTTTACGATACTTCTCACTTGGCCGAAGATTAGTGGTATTTGATAATGCTTTCAGTATCGCTTATACATGAATACTGTGTTATGTAGTTTATGCAATATTGAGCCTCAGAGGGCAAGCGATATACTAAACGAATAATTGCCAATTAACAAGAACTTGTTTGTACTATTTATAATTTTTTGAGATCTGACTGGTCATAAGTGATCATTCAAAACATAAAAATACATATAAATGATTAGTTTTACACAAAACCTAACCAAACCTAACGTAACCAAACCTAATCTAACTTAACCTAACCCAATGTACTGTACTGTTGGTATAGTAAACGAAGCCTTAAATGAAAAAAACAGAGGAAAATTTAGCATAAGCTATTTGTTTTCCTTCTATTTATAGCAACAAAAATTTATCCATATTGGCCAAATAAATAACGATATTTTTTAGCTTTAATCAGCGATTATCGCTATTAAAAGTATTATACTCACCCCAGCTAAGACGACTTAACAACCACTTATTATATATATATTCTTTTTAATCTCATTACACCCTCACAGACAAATACCGCCACAGCAGCCTCACACACCCTCATAGACATATACCATCACAGCAGCCTCACACACCCTCACAGACAAATACCGCCACAGCAGCCTCACACACCCTCATAGACATATACCCTCACAGCAGCCCCACACACCCTCACAGACAAATACCGCCACAGCAGCCTCACACACCCTCATAGACATATACCCTCACAGCAGCCCCACACACCCTCACAGACAAATACCGCCACAGCAGCCTCACACACCCTCATAGACATATACCATCACAGCAGCCTCACACACCCTCACAGGCATATACCCTCACAGCAGCCTCACACACCCTCACAGACATATACCCTCACAGCAGCCCCACACACCCTCACAGACATATATCGCCACGGCAGCCTCACACACCCTCACAGACACATAACGCCACAGCAGCCTTACACTCCCTCACAGGCATATACCCTCACAGCAGCCCCACACACCCTCACAGACTTATACCGCCACAGCAGCCTTACACTCCCTCACAGGCATATACCCTCACAGCAGCCCCACACACCCTTACAGACATATACCGCCACGGCAGCCTTACACACCCTCACAGACATATATCGCCACAGACGCCTCACGCACCCTCACAGACATATACCCTTACAGCAGCCCCACACACCCTCACAGACATATACCGCCACAGCAGCCTCACACGCCCTCACAGACATATACCCTCACAGACGCCACACACACCCTCACAGACATATAACCTCACAGCGGCCCCACACACTATCACAGAGGTACACCCTCACAGCAGCCTCACACACCCTCACAGACATATATCGCCACAGCAGCCCCACACACTCTCAGACATATACCCCCAAAGCAGCCGCACACACCCTCACAGACATATACCATCACAGTAGCCTCACACAGTCACACATCCTCACAGGCATATACCCTTACATCAGCTTCACACACTCTCACAGATATATACCATCACAGCAGCTTCACACACCCTCACAGACATACCATCACAGCAGCCTCACACACCCTCACAGGCATATACCCTCATAGCAGCCCCACACACCCTTACAGACATATACCGCCACGGCAGCCTCACACACCCTCACAGACATATACCCTCACAGCAGCCTCACACACTCTCACAGACATATACTCTCACAGCAGCCCCACACACCCTTACAGACATATACCCTCACAGCAGCCTCACACACTCTCACAGACATGTACCCCCACAGCAGCCTCACACACCCTCACAGACATATACCCACACATCAGACTCACACACCCTCACAGGTCATATACCATCACAACAGCCTCACACACCCTCACAGGCATATACCCTCACAGACGCCCCACACACCCTCACAGACATATACCCTCACATCAGCCTCACACACCCTCACAGACATATACCCTCACATCAGCCTCACACACTCTCACAGACATATACCCTCACATCAGCCTCACACACTCTCACAGGTATATACCCTCACATCAGCCTCACACACCCTCACAGGCATATACCCTCACAGACGCCCCACACACCCTCAAATACATATACCCTCACATCAGCCTCACACACCCTCACAGACATATACACTCACATCAGCCTCACACACTCTCACAGACATATACCCTCACATCAGCCTCGCACACTCTCACAGGCAT
The DNA here is from genome assembly GCA_958450375.1 of Homarus gammarus. Classification (NCBI taxonomy): domain Eukaryota; kingdom Metazoa; phylum Arthropoda; class Malacostraca; order Decapoda; family Nephropidae; genus Homarus; species Homarus gammarus. Next base: position 61,567 of record CAUDMG010002370.1, on the reverse strand, counting down.
ATACCCTCACATCAGCCTCACACACCCTCACAGGCATATACCCTCACAGGCATATACCATCACATCTGCATCACACACCCTCACAGGCATATACCATCACATCAGCCTCACACACCCTCACAGGCATATACCCTCACATCAGCTTCACACACCCTCACAGTCATATACCCTCACATTAGCCTCACACACCCTCACAGGCATATACCCTCACATCAGCCTCACACACCCTCACAATATAATCATCAACAAAGCTATTGACCTCGGGCTTCGAAGAAGCCTCATACCATGGCTTACAGACTTCTTCAGTGACCGACGCCAAGCTGTACGCTTCCGAGGGGCTGTCTCCACCTTTCAGTCACTCACCTGTGGCGTCCCCCAAGGCACCAAGATGGGACCACTCTGCTTCCTTATGCTCATCAATGATGCCCTAAGAGAAACCCCTGCTCGCTGGAAATATGTCGACGACTCCACCATTGGGATCAGCGTCAACAATTCTGCTCCCAACTATACCGCCCTTCAGGATTTATTGAACAGTCTCCAAAACTGGGCCACCAACAACCATGTCACCATCAACCATACCAAGACCATGGTTATGCACATCAACCTCTCCTCCGACATTGTCCCACCTCCTTCCATTACTCTAGGTCCGAACACACTCCAGGTTGTAGATTCCACGAAGCTCCTCGGCGTCACCATAGACAACAAACTAAATTGGAAACCACACGTCAATGAAGTTGTCAAATCCTCCAGTTTCCGTCTCCACCTCCTCCGCCGACTCAAGTCCCTCGGAGTTCCTGCACACGAGCTCCTCAGTGTTTACACAACATTCATACTTCCCAAGCTCACCTATGCCTCCCCCACCTGGTCTTCCTCCCTAAATGCCACACAACGTAAACACCTAGAAAAAGTACAAAAGAGGGCATGCAAGATTATTCTCTCCCCCTCCTACTCCACATATCAAGAAGCGCTCAACACACTGACCCTTTCGACTCTCACTGACCATCACCACGACCTCATCTGCAAATTTGGTAAGAAGCTTCTACACCATCCCCGACACCGGCTCCTACTACCACCTGAGATCCCTTGTCCGAGAATTGCTGTTCGACACCACAACCGCATCCAGCCCATACGTGCACGAACTGATCGCTATAAGAACAGCCCAGTCCCAACCATTGTAAAAATTATCAACAACTTGTAATACTGTAACACTGTCACTATGTTGAAATGAACTGTAGTTTGAGCTTTTCCCCATCTAAGTTATTTTATGTCTTATTTGTGTCACTTATATTACTTGTATATTATTTGTAATTCGTAACCCATTCCCCACATATGTAACTGTATATTTTCAGCCTTCTGGCTGCCAAGCTCCTTCAATAAACCGTTAATTATTATTATTATTTTTATTATTATTATACCCTCACAGCAGCCTCACACACCCTCACAGGCATATACCATCACAGCAGCCTAACACACCCTCACAGACACATACCCTCACATCAGCCTTACACACCCTCACAGACATATACCCTCACAGACGCCACACACATCCTCACAGACATATACAAATCACAGCATCCTCACACACCCTTACAGGCATATCCCCTCACATCAGCCTCACACATCCTCACAGACATATACCATCACAGCAGCCTCACACATCCTCACAGACATATACCATCACAGACGCCCCACACACCCTCACAGGCATATACCCTCACATCAGCCTCACACACCCTCAGAGACATAAACCCTCACATCAGCCTCACACATCCTCACAGGCATATACCCTCACAGCAGCCTTACACACCCTTACAGGTATATACCCTCACATCAGCCTCACACACCTTCACAGGCATATACCCTCACAGCAGCCACACATACCCTCACAGACATATACCCTCACAGCAGCCTCACACACCCTCACAGGCATATACCCTCACAGACGCCCCACACACCCTCACAGGCATATACCCTCACAGACGCCCCACACATCCTCACAGACATAAAACATCACATCAGCCACACACACCCTCTCAGGCATATACCCTCAAATCAGCCTCACACACCCTCACAGACATATACCCTCACATCAGCCTCACACAACCTCACAGGCATATCCCCTCACATCAGCCTCACACACCCTCACAGACATATACCATCACAGCAGCTTCACACACCCTCACAGGCATATACCATCACATCAGCCTCAAACACCCTCACAGGCAAATACCCCCACATCAGCCTCACACACCCTCACAGGCATATACCCTCACATCAGCCTCACACACCCTCAGAGGCATATACCCTCACATCAGCCTCACACATCCTCACAGACATATACCATCATACCAGCCTCACACACCCTCACAGGCATATACCATCACAGAAGCCTCACACACCCTCACAGACATATACCATCACAGCAGCCTCACACACCCTCACAGACATATACCCTCACAGCAGCCTCACACACCCTCACAGGCATATACCATCACAGCAGCTTCACACACCCTAACAGGCATATGCCCTCACACCAGCCTCACACATCCTCACAGACATATACCATCACAGCAGCCTCACACACCCTCACAGGCATATACCCTCACAGCAGCCTCACACACCCTCACAGACATATACCCTCACAGCAGCCCCACACACCCTCACAGACATATATCGCCACGGCAGGCTCACACATCCTCACAGACACATACCGCCACAGCAGCCTCACACTCCCTCACAGGCATATAACCTCATATCAGCCTCACACACCCTCACAGGCATATACCCTCACAGTAGCCTCACACACCCTTAGTGGTATATACCCTCACATCAGCCTCACACACCCTCACAGACATATACCCTCACATCAGCCTCACACACTCTCACAGACATATACCATCACATCAGCCTCACACACCCTCACAGGCATATACCCTCACAGACGCCCCACACACCCTCACAGGCATATACTCTCACATCAGCCTCACACATCCTCACTGACATATACCCTCACATCAGCCTCACACACTCTCACAGACATATACCCTCACATCAGCCTCACACACCTTCACAGGCATATACCCTCACATGAGCCTCACACACCCTCACAGGCATATACTATTACAGCAGCCTCACACACTCTCACAGGCATATACCCTCACAGACGCCCCACACATCCACACAGACATATACCGTCACAGCAGGCACACACATTCTCACAGACATATTACCTCACATCAGCCTCACACACCCTCACAGGCATATACCCTCACAGCAGCCTCACACACCATTACAGGTATATACCCTCACATCAGCCTCACAGACATATACCCTCACATCAGCCTCACACACCCTCACATCAGTCTCACACACCCTCACATCAGCCTCACACACCCTCACAGGAATATACCATCACATCAGCCTCACACACTCTCACAGACATATACCCTAACATCAGCCCCACACATCCACACAGACATATACCATCACAGCATCCTCACACATTCTCACAGACATATTACCTCACATCAGCCTCACACACCCTCACAGGCATAAACCCTCACAGCAGCCTCACACACCTTTACAAGAATATACCCTCACATCAGACTCACACACCCTCACATCAGCCTCACACACCCTCACAGGCATATACCATCAGTTAAGCCTCACACACTCTCACAGACATATACCCTCACATCAGCCTTACACACACTCACAGACATATACCATCACAACAGCCTCGCACACCCTCACAGGCATATACTCTCACATCAGCCCCACACATCTCACAGACATATACCCTCATAGCAGCCTCACACACCCTTACAGGTATATACCCTGACATCAGCCTCACACACCCTCACAGGCATATACCCTCACATGAGCCTCACACACTCTCACAGACATATACCCTCACATGAGCCTCACACACCCTCACAGGCATATACCCTCACAGACGCCCCACACACCCTCACAGGCATATACTCTCACATCAGTCTCACACACCCTCACAGGCATATACCCTCACATCAGCCTCACACACGCTCACAGGTATATACCCTCAAATCAGCCTCACACATCCTCACAGGCATATACCATCACATCAGCCTCACACACCCTCACAGGCATATACCCTCACATCAGCCTCACACACCCTCACAGGCATATACCCTCACAGACGCCCCACACACCCATACAGGCATATACCATCACATCAGCCTCACACAACCTCACAGGCATATACCCTCGCAGACGCCCCACACACCCATACAGGCATATACCCTCACATCAGCATCACACATCCTCACAGACATATACCATCACAGCAGCCTCACACACCCTCACAGGCATATACTCTCACATCAGCCTCACACATCCTCACAGAGAAATACCCTCACATCAGCCTCACACACCCTCACAGGCATATACCATCACAGCAGTCTCACACACCCTCACAGGCATATACCCTCACAGCCGCCTCACACATCCTCAGAGACATATACCCTCACAGCAGCCCCAAACACCCTCACAGACATATATCGCCACGGCAGCCTCACACACCCTCACAGACACATACCGCCACAGCAGCCTAACACTCACTCACAGGCATATACCCTCATGGCAGCCCCACACACCCTTACAGACATATACCGCCACGGCAGCCTTACACACCCTCACAGACATATAACCTCAGAGCAGCCCCACACACCATCACAGATTTACACCCTCACAGCAGCCTCACACAACCTTACAGACATATATCGCCACAGCAGCCCCACACACACTCAGACATATACCCCCAAAGCAGCCTCACACACCCTCACAGACATATACCATCACAGTAGCCTCACACATCCTCACAGGCATATACCCTTACATCAGCTTCACACACTCTCACAGACATATACCATCACAGCAGCTTCACACACCCTCACAGGAATATACCATCACAGAAGCCTCACACACCCTCACAGACATATACCATCACAGCGGCCTCACACACCCTCACAGACATATACCCTCACAGCAGCCTCACACACCCTCACAGACATATACCATCACAGCGGCCTCACACACCCTCACAGACATATACCCTCACATCAGCCTCACACACCCTCACAGGCATATACCATTACAGCAGCCTCACACACTCTCACAGGCATATCCCCTCACAGACGCCCCACACATCCATCACAGCAGGCTCACACATTCTCACAGACATATTACCTCACACCAGCCTCACACACCCTCACAGGCATATACCCTCACAGCAGCCTCACACACCCTTACAGGTATATACCCTCACATCAGCCTCACAGACATATACCCTCACATCAGCCTCACACACCCTCACATCAGTCTCACACACCCTCACTTCAGCCTCACACTCCCTCACAGGAATATACCATCACATCAGCCTCACACACTCTCACAGGCATATACCCTCACATGAGCCTCACACACCCTCACAGACATATACCCTCACATCAGCCTCACACACTCTCACAGACATATACCCTCACATCAGCCTCACACACCCTCACAGGCATATACCCTTACAGACGCCCCACACACCCTCACAGGCATATACTCTCACATCAGCCTGACACATCCTCACTGACATATACCCTCATGTCAGCCTCACACACCCTCACAGGCATATACGCTCACATCAGCCTCATACACCCTCACAGACATATACCCTCACATCAGCCTCACACACTCTCACAGACATATACTCTCACATCAGCCTCACACACCTTCACAGGCATATACCCTCACATCAGCCTCACACACCCTCACAGGCATATACCATTACAGCAGCCTCACACACTCTCACAGGCATATACCCTCACAGACGCCCCACACACCCTCACAGGCATATACTCTCACATCAGCCTCACACACCCTCACAGACATATACCCTCACATCAGCCTCACACACTCTCACAGACATATACCCTCACATCAGCCTCACACACCTTCACAGGCATATACCCTCACATCAGCCTCACACACCCTCACAGGCATATACCATTACAGCAGCCTCACACACTCTCACAGGCATATACCCTCACAGACGCCCCACACATCCACACAGACATATACCATCACAGCAGCCTCACACATTCTCACAGACATATTACCTCACATCAGCCTCACACACCCTCACAGGCATATACCCTCACAACAGCCTCACACACCTTTACAGGTATATACCCTCACATCAGCCTCACACACCCTCACAGACATATACCCTCACATCAGCCTCACACACCTTCACATCAGCCTCACACACCCTCACAGGCATATACCATCACATAAGCCTCACACACTCTCACAGACATATACCCTCACATGAGCCTCACACACCCTCACAGGCATATACCCTCACAGACGCCCAACACACCCTCACAGGCATATACTCTCACATCAGCCTCACACACCCTCACAGGCATATACCCTCACATCAGCCTCACACACCCTCACAGGCATATACCCTCACATCAGCCTCACACACCCTCACAGGCATTTACCCTCACATCAGCCTCACACACGCTCACAGGTATATACCCTCAAATCAGCCTCACACATCCTCACAGGCATATACCATCACATCAGCCTCACACACCCTCACAGGCATATACCCTCACATCAGCCTCACACACCCTCACAGGCATATACCCTCACAGACGCCCCACACACCCATACAGGCATATACCATCACATCAGCCTCACACACCCTCACAGGCATATACCCTCACAGACGCCCCACACACCCATACAGGCATATACCCTCACATCAGCCTCACACATCCTCACAGACATATACCATCACAGCAGCCTCACACACCCTCACAGGCATATACTCTCACATCAGCCTCACACATCCTCACAGACAAATACCCTCACATCAGCCTCACACACCCTTACAGGCATATACCATCACAGCAGTCTCACACACCCTCACAGGCATATACCCTCACAGCCGCCTCACACATCCTCACAGACATATACCCTCACAACAGCCCCACACACCCTCACAGACATATATCGCCACGGCAGCCTCACACACCCTCACAGACACATACCGCCACAGCAGCCTCACACTCACTCACAGGCATATACCCTCACGGCAGCCCCACACACCCTTACAGACATATAACGCCACGGCAGCCTTGCACATCCTCACAGACATATACCGCCACAGACGCCTCACGCACCCTCACATACATATACCCTTACAGCAGCCCCACACACCCTCACAGACATATACCGCCACAGCAGCCTCACACACCCTCTCAGACATATACCCTCACAGACGCCACACACACCCTCACAGACATAAAACCTCACAGCAGCCCCACACACCATCACAGATGTACACCCTCACAGCAGCCTCACACACCCTTAAGGACATATATCGCCACAGCAGCCCCACACACCCTCAAACATATACCCCCAAAGCAGCCTCACACACCCTCACAGACATATACCATCACAGGAGCCTCACACATCCTCACAGGCATATACCCATGCATCAGCTTCACACACTCTCACAGACATATGCCATCACAGCAGCTTCACACACCCTCACAGACATACCATCACAGCAGCCCCACACACCCTTACAGACATAGACCGCCACGGCAGCCTTACACACCCTCACAGACATATACCCTCACAGCAGCCCCACACACTCTCACAGACATATACCCTCACAGCAGCCCCACACACCCTCACAGACATATACCGACACAGCAGCCTCACACACCCTCACAGTCATATACCCTCACAGCAGCCTCACACACTCTCATAAACATATACCCTCACAGCAGCCTCACACACCCTCACAGTCATATACCCTCACATCAGCCTCACTCACCCTCACAGGCATATACCCTCACATCAGCCTCACTCACCCTCACAGGCATATACCCTCACAGCAGCCTCACACACCCTCAGAGGCATATTCCCTCATAGACGCCAACACACCCTCACAGACATATACCATCACAGCAACCTCACACACCCTCACAGGCATAACCCCTCACATCAGCCTCACACAACCACACAGACATATACCATCACAGCAGCCTCACACAACCTCACAGACATATACCATCACAGCAGCTTCACACACCCTCACAGTCATATACCCTCACATTTCCCTCACACACCCTCACAGGCATATACCCTCACATCAGCCTCACACACCCTCACAGGCATATACCCTCACAACAGCCTCACACACCCTCACAGGCATATACCATCACAGCAGCCTCACACACCCCCACAGACATATACCCTCACATCAGCCTTACACACCCTCACAGACGCCACACACATCCTCACAGACATATACCATCACAGCATCCTCACACACCCTTACAGGCATATCCCCTCACATCAGCTTCACACATCCTCACAGACATATACCATCACGGCAGCCTCACACACCCTCACAGACACATACCGCCACAGCAGCCTCACACTCACTCACAGGCATATACCCTCACGGCAGCCCCACACACCCTTACAGACATATACCGCCACGGCAGCCTTACACATCCTCACAGACATATACCGCCACAGACGCCTCACGCACCCTCACATACATATACCCTTACAGCAGGCCCACACACCCTCACAGACATATACCGCCAAAGCAGCCTCACACACCCTCTCAGACATATACCCTCACAGACGCCACACACACCCTCACAGACATATAACCTCACAGCAGCCCCACACACCAACACAGATGTACACCCTCACAGCAGCCTCACACACCCTTAAGGACATATATCGCCACAGCAGCCCGACACACCCCAGACATATACCCCCAAAGCAGCCTCACACACCCTCACAGACATATACCATCACAGGAGCCTCACACATCCTCACAGGCATATACCCTTGCATCAGCTTCACACACTCTCACAGACATATGCCATCACAGCAGCTTCACACACCCTCACAGACATACCATCACAGCAGCCTCACACACCCTCACAGGCATATACCATCACAGAAGCCTCACACACCCTCACAGACATAAACCATCACAGCGGCCACACACACCCTCACAGACATATACCCTCACAGCAGCCTCACACACCCTCACAGGCATTTACCATCACAGCAGCTTCACACACCCTCACAGGCATATGCCCTCACACCAGCCTCACACACCCTCACAGACATATACCATCACAGCAGCCTCACACACCCTCACAGGCATATACCCTCACAGCAGCCTCACACACCCACACAGACATATACCCTCACAGCAGCCCCACACACCCTCACAGACATATATCGCCACGGCAGCCTCACACATCCTCACAGACACATACCGCCACAGCAGCCTCACACTCCCTCACAGGCCTATAACCTCACAGCAGCCCCACACACCCTTACAGACATAGACCGCCACGGCAGCCTTACACACCCTCACAGACATATACCCTCACAGCAGCCCCACACACTCTCACAGACATATACCCTCACAGCAGCCCCACACACCCTCACAGACATAAACCGACACAGCAGCCTCACACACCCTCACAGTCATATACCCTCACAGGAGCCTCAAACACTCTCATAAACATATACCCTCACAGCAGCCTCACACACCCTCAGAGGCATATACCCTAATAGACGCCAACACACCCTCACAGACATATACCATCACAGCAACCTCACACACCCTCACAGGCATAACCCCTCACATCAGCCTCACACAACCTCACAGACATATACCATCACAGCAGCCTCACACAACCTCACAGACATATACCATCACAGCAGATTCACACACCCTCACAGTCATATACCCTCACATTTGCCTCACACACCCTCACAGGCATATACCCTCACATCAGCCTCACACACCCTCACAGGCATACACCCTCACAACAGCCTCACACACCCTCACAGGCATATACCATCACAGCAGCCTCACACACCCTCACAGACATATACCCTCACATCAGCCTTACACACCCTCACAGACGCCACACACATCCTCACAGACATATACCATCACAGCATCCTCACACACCCTTACAGGCATATCCCCTCACATCAGCTTCACACATCCTCACAGACATATACCATCACAGCAGCCTCACACATCCTCACAGACATATACCATCACAGCAGCCCCACACACCCTCACAGACATATACCCTCACATCAGCCTCACACACTCTCACAGACGTATACCCTCACATCAGCCTCACACACCCTCACAGGCATATACGCTCACATCAGCCTCAAACACCCTCACAGACATATACCCTCACATCAGCCTCACACACTCTCACAGACATATACTCTCACATTAGCCTCACACACCTTCACAGGCATATACCCTCACATCAGCCTCACACACCGTCACAGGCATATACCATTACAGCAGCCTCGCACACTCTCACAGGCAAATACCCTCACAGACGCCCCACACACCCTCACAGGCATATACTCTCACATCAGCCTCACACACTCTCACAGACATATACCCTCACATCAGCCACACACACTCTCACAGACATATACCCTCACATCAGCCTCACACACCTTCACAGGCATATACCCTCACATCAGCCTCACACACCCTCACAGGCATATACCATTACAGCAGCCTCACACACTCTCACAGGCACATACCCTCACAGACGCCCCACACATCCACACAGACATATACCATCACAGCAGCCTCACACATTCTCACAGACATATTACCTCACATCAGCCTCACACACCCTCACAGGCATATACCCTCACAGCAGCCTCACACACCTTTACAGGTATATACCCTCACATCAGCCTCACACACCCTCACAGACATATACCCTCACATCAGCCTCACACACCTTCACATCAGCCTCACACACCCTCACAGGCATATACCATCACATAAGCCTCACACACTCTCACAGACATATACCCTCACATGAGCCTCACACACCCTCATAGGCATATACCCTCACAGACGCCCCACACACCCTCACAGGCATATAGTCTCACATCAGCCTCACACACCCTCACAGGCATATACCCTCACATCAGCCTCACACACCCTCACAGGCATATACCCTCACATCAGCCTCACACACCCTCACAGGCATTTACCCTCACATCAGCCTCACACACGCTCACAGGTATATACCCTCAAATCAGCCTCACACATCCTCACAGGCATATACCATCACATCAGCCTCACACACCCTCACAGGCATATACCCTCACATCAGCCTCACACACCCTCACAGGCATATACCCTCACAGACGCCCCACACACCCATACAGGCATATACCATCACATCAGCCTCACACACCCTCACAGGCATATACCCTCACAGACGCCCCACACACCCATACAGGCATATACCCTCACATCAGCCTCACACATCCTCACAGACATATACCATCACAGCAGCCTCACACACCCTCACAGGCATATACTCTCACATCAGCCTCACACATCCTCACAGACAAATACCCTCACATCAGCCTCACACACCCTCACAGGCATATACCATCATAGCAGTCTCACACACCCTCACAGGCATATACCCTCACAGCCGCCTCACACATCCTCACAGACATATACCCTCACAGCAGCCCCACACACCCTCACAGACATATATCGCCACGGCAGCCTCACACACCCTTACAGACACATACCGCCACAGCAGCCTCACACTCACTCACAGGCATATACCCTCACGGCAGCCCCACACACCCTTACAGACATATAACGCCACGGCAGCCTTACACACCCTCACAGACATATACCGCCACAGACGCCTCACGCACCCTCACAGACATATACCCTTACAGCAGCCCCACACACCCTCACAGACATATACCACCACAGCAGCCTCACACACCCTCACAGACATATACCCTCACAGACGCCACACACACCCTCACAGACATATAACCTCACAGCAGCCCCACACACCATCACAGATGTACACCCTCACAGCAGCCTCACACACCCTTAAGGACATATATCGCCACAGCAGCCCCACACACCCTCAGACATATACCCCCAAAGCAGCCTCACACACCCTCACAGACATATACCATCACAGTAGCCTCACACATCCTCACAGGCATATACCCTTACATCAGCTTCACACACTCTCACAGACATATGCCATCACAGCAGCTTCACACACCCTCACAGACATACCATCACAGCAGCCTCACACACCCTCACAGGCATATACCATCACAGAAGCCTCACACACCCTCACAGACATATACCATCACAGCGGCCTCACACACCCTCACAGACATATACCCTCACAGCAGCCTCACACACCCTCACAGGCATTTACCATCACAGCAGCTTCACACACCCTCACAGGCATATGCCCTCACACCAGCCTCACACACCCTCACAGACATATACCATCACAGCAGCCTCACACACCCTCACAGGCATATACCCTCACAGCAGCCTCGCACACCCTCACAGACATATACCCTCACAGCAGCCCCACACACCCTCACAGACATATACCCTCACAGCAGCCCCACACACTCTCACAGACATGTACCCTCACAGCAGCCCCACACACCCTCACAGACATATACCGCCACAGCAACCTCACACACCCTCACAGTCATATACCCTCACAGCAGCCTCACACAATCTCATAAACATATACCCTCACAGCAGCCTCACACACCCTCACAGTCATATACCCTCACATCAGCCTCACACACTCTCACAGGCATACACCCTCACATCAGCCTCACCCACCCTCACCGGCATATACCATCACATCTGCATCACACTCCCTCACAGGCATATACCATCACATCAGCCTCACTCACCCTCACAGGCATATACCCTCACATCAGCCTCACTCACCCTCACAGGCATATACCCTCACAGCAGCCTCACACACCCTCAGAGGCATATACCCTCATAGACGCCCACACACCCTCACAGACATATACCATCACAGCAACCTCACACACCCTCACAGGCATAACCCCTCACATCAGCCTCACACAACCTCACAGACATATACCATCACAGCAGCCTCACACAACCTCACAGACATATACCATCACAGCAGCTTCACACACCCTCACAGTCATATACCCTCACATTTGCCTCACACACCCTCACAGGCATATACCCTCACATCAGCCTCACACACCCTCACAGGCATATACCCTCACAACAGCCTCACACACCCTCACAGGCATATACCATCACAGCAGCCTCACATACCCTCACAGACATATACCCTCACATCAGCCTTACACACCCTCACAGACGCCACACACATCCTCACAGACATATACCATCACAGCATCCTCACACACCCTTACAGGCATATCCCCTCACATCAGCTTCACACATCCTCACAGACATATACCATCACAGCAGCCTCACACATCCTCACAGACATATACCATCACAGCAGCCCCACACACCCTCACAGGCATATACCCTCACATCAGCCTCACACACCCTCACAGGCATATACTCTCACATCAGCCTCACACATCCTCACAGACAAATACCCTCACATCAGCCTCACACACCCTCACAGGCATATACCATCACAGCAGTCTCACACACCCTCACAGGCATATACCCTCACAGCCGCCTCACACATCCTCAGAGACATATACCCTCACAGCAGCCCCAAACACCCTCACAGACATATATCGCCACGGCAGCCTCACACACCCTCACAGACACATACCGCCACAGCAGCCTAACACTCACTCACAGGCATATACCCTCACGGCAGCCCCACACACCCTTAAAGACATATACCGCCACGGCAGCCTTACACACCCTCACAGACATATAACCTCACAGCAGCCCCACACACCATCACAGATTTACACCCTCACAGCAGCCTCACACACCCTTACAGACATATATCGCCACAGCAGCCCCACACACACTCAGACATATACCCCCAAAGCAGCCTCACACACCCTCACAGACATATACCATCACAGTAGCCTCACACATCCTCACAGGCATATACCCTTACATCAGCTTCACACACTCTCACAGACATATACCATCACAGCAGCTTCACACACCCTCACAGACATACCATCACAGCAGCCTCACACACCCTCACAGGCATATACCATCACAGAAGCCTCACACACCCTCACAGACATATACCATCACAGCGGCCTCACACACCCTCACAGACATATACCCTCACAGCAGCCTCACACACCCTCACAGACATATACCATCACAGCGGCCTCACACACCCTCACAGACATATACCCTCACATCAGCCTCACACACCCTCACAGGCATATACCATTACAGCAGCCTCACACACTCTCACAGGCATATATCCTCACAGACGCCCACACACCCACACAGACATATACCATCACAGCAGCCTCACACACCTTCACAGACATATACCTCACAGCAGCCTCACACACCCTCACAGGCATATACCCTCACAGCAGCCTCACACATCCCTCACAGGATATACCCTCACATCAGCCTCACAGACAATACCTCACATCAGCCTCACACACCCTCACATCATCCACACACCTCACAGCAGCCCACACACCCTCACAGACATACCATCACAGCAGCCTCACACACCCTCACAGGCATATACCCTCACAGACGCCTCACACACCCTCACAGACATATACCCTCACAACAGCCTCACACACCCTCACAGACATATACCCTCACATCAGCCTCACACACCCTCACAGACATATACCCTCACAGACGCCCCACACACCCTCACAGGCATATACCCTCACAGCAGCCTCACACACCTCACAGACATATACCCTCACATCAGCCTCACACACCCTCACAGGCATATACCCTCACATCAGCCTCACACACCCTCACAGACATATACCCTCACATCAGCCTCACACACTCTCACAGGCATATACCCTCACATCAGCCTCACACACCCTCACAGGCATATACCCTCACAGCAGCCTCACACACCCTCACAGGCATATACCATCACAGCAGCCTCACACACCCTCACAGGCATATACCCTCACAGACGCCCCACACACCCTCACAGGCATATACCCTCACATCAGCCTCACACACCCTCACAGACATATACCCTCACAGCAGCCACACACACCCTCACAGACATATACCCTCACAGCAGCCTCACACACCTCACAGACATATACCGCCACAGACAGCCTCACACACCCTCACAGACATATACCCTTACAGCAGCCCCACACACCCTCACAGGCATATACCCTCACAGCAGCCTCACACACCCTCACAGACATATACCATCACAGCAGCCTCACACACCCTCACAGACATATAACCTCACATCAGCCTCACACACCCTCACAGGCATATACCCTCACAGCAGCCTCACACACCCTTACAGACATATATCGCCACAGTAGCCTCACACACCCTCACAGACATATACCCTCAACAGCAGCCTCACACACCCTTCACATCAGCCTCACACACCCTCACAGGCATATACCCTCACATCAGCCTCACACACTCTCACAGACATATACCATCACAGAGCTCACAACACCCTCACAGACATACCCTCACAGCAGCCCCACACACCCTCACAGGCATATACCTCACATCAGCCTCACACACCCTCACAGGCATATACCCTCACATCAGCCTCACACACCCTCACAGACATATACCGCCACAGCAGCCTCACACACCCTCACAGACATATACCGCCACAGCAGCCTCACACACCCTCACAGGCATATACCCTCACATCAGTCTCACACACTCTCACAGACATATACCATCACAGCAGCCTCATACACCCTCACAGACATATACCATCACAGCAGCCTCACACACCCTCACAGGCATATACCCTCACATCAGCCTCACACACTCCATAAAGCATATACCCTCACAGCAGCCTCACACACCCTCACAGCATATACCCTCACAGCAGCCTCACACACCTCACAGGCATATACCCTCACAGCAGCCTCACACACCTCACAGACATACCTCACAGCAGCCTCACACACCCTCACAGACATATACCCTCACAGCAGCCCCACACACCCTCACAGACATATACCCACACATCAGCCTCACACACCCTCACAGGCATATACCATCACAGCAGCCTCACACACCCTCACAGTCATATACCCTCACGGCAGCCCCACACACCCTCACAGACATAAACCCTCACATCAGCCTCACACACCCTCACAGACATATACCCCACGTCAGCCTCACACACTCTCACAGACATATACCCCACAGCAGCCTCACACACTCTCACAGGCATATACCCTCACATCAGCCTCACCCACCCTCACAGGCATATACCATCACATCAGCCTCACACACCCTCACAGGCATATACCATCACATCAGCCTCACACACCCTCAGAGGCATATACCCTCACAGACGCCAACACACCCTCACAGACATATACCCTCACAGCAGCCTCACACACCCTCACAGGCATAACCCCTCACATCAGCCTCACACAACCTCACAGACATATACCATCACAGCAGCTTCACACACCCTCACAGTCATATACCCTCACATTTGCCTCACACACCCTCACAGGCATATACCCTCACATCAGCCTCACACACCCTCACAGGTAAATACCCTCACAGCAGCCTCACACATCCTCACAGGCATATACCATCACAGCAGCCTCACACACCCTCACAGACATATACCCTCACATCAGCCTTACACACCCTCACAGGCATATACCCTCACAGACGCCCCACACACCTCACAGGCATATACTCTCACATCAGCCTCACACACCCTCACAGGCATATACCCTCAAATCAGCCTCACACATCCTCACAGGCATATACCATCACATCAGCCTCACACACCCTAACAGGCATATACCCTCACATCAGCCTCACACACCCTCACAGGCATATACCCTCACAGACGCCCCACACACCCATACAGGCATATACCATCACATCAGCCTCACACACCCTCACAGGCATATACCATCACAGTAGCGTCAAACACCCTCACAGGCATATACCCTCACAGCAGCCTCACACACCCTCACAGACATATACCCTCACAGCAGCCTCACACACCCTCACAGACATATATCGCCACCGCAGCCTCACACACCCTCACAGACACATACCGCCACAGCAGCCTCACACTCACTCACAGGCATATACCCTCATGGCAGCCTCACACACCCTCACAGGCATATACCATCACAGCAGCCTCACACACCCTCACAGGCATATACCCTCACAGCAGCCTCATACACCCTCACAGACATATACCCTCACAGCAGCCCCACACACCCTCACAGACATAAACCGCCACAGCAGCCTCACACACCCTCACAGACATATACCCTCACAGACGCCACACACTCCCTCAGAGACATATAACCTCACAGCAGCCCCACACACCATCACAGAGGTACACCCTCACAGCAGCCTCACACACGCTTACAGACATATATCGCCACAGCAGCCCCACACACCCTCAGACATATACCCTCATTGCAGCCTCACACACCCTTACAGTCATATACCATCACAGTAGCCTCACACATCCTCACAGGCATATACCCTTACATCAGCTTCACACACTCTCACAGACATATACCATCACAGCAGCTTCACACACCCTCACAGACATACCATCATAGCAGCCTCACACACCCTCACAGGCATATACCATCACAGAAGCCTCACACACCCTCACAGACATATACCATCACAGCAGCCTCACACACCCTCACAGGCATAAACCCTCACAGCAGCCTCACACACCCTCACAGACATATACCCTCACAGCAGCCCCACACACCCTCACAGACATATATCGCCACGGCAGCCTCACACATCCTCACAGATACATACCGCCACAGCAGCCTCACACTCCCTCACAGGCATATAACCTCACAGCAGCCCCACACACTCTCACAGACATATACCCTCACAGCAGCCCCACACACTCTCACAGACATATACCCTCACAGCAGCCCCACACACCCTCACAGACATATACCGCCACGGCAGCCTCACACACCCTCACAGTCATATACCCTCACATCAGCCTCACACACTCTCACAGACAAATACCCTCACATCAGCCTCACACACCCTCACAGGCATATACCCTCACATCAGCCTCACACACCCTGAAAGGCATATACCATCACATCAACCTCACACACCCTCACAGGCATATACCCTCACATCAGCCTCACACACCATCACAGGCAAATACCCTCACATCAGCCTCACACACCCTCACAGGCATATACCATCACAGCAGTCTCACACACCCTCACAGGCATATACCCTCCCAGCCGCCTCACACATCCTCACAGACATATACCCTCACAGCAGCCCCACACACCCTCACAGACATATATCGCCACGGCAGCCTCACACACCCTCACAGACACATACCGCCACAGGAGCCTCACACTCACTCACAGGCATATACCCTCACGGCAGCCCCACACACCCTTACAGACATATATCGCCACAGCAGCCCCACACACCCTCAGACATATACCCCCAAAGCAGCCTCACACACCCTTACAGACATATACCATCACAGTAGCCTCACACATCCTCACAGGCATATACCCTTACATCAGCTTCACACACTCTCACAGACATATATCATCACAGCAGCTTCACACACCCTCACAGACATACCATCATAGCAGCCTCACACACCCTCACAGGCATATACCATCACAGAAGCCTCACACACCCTCACAGACATATACCATCACAGCAGCCTCACACACCCTCACAGGCATATACCCTCACAGCAGCCTCACACACCCTCACAGACATATACCCTCACAGCAGCCCCACACACCCTCACAGACATATATCGCCACGGCAGCCTCACACATCCTCACAGATACATACCGCCACAGCAGCCTCACACTCCCTCACAGGCATATAACCTCACAGCAGCCCCACACACTCTCACAGACATATACCCTCACAGCAGCCCCACACACTCTCACAGACATATACCCTCACAGCAGCCCCACACACCCTCACAGACATATACCGCCACGGCAGCCTCACACACCCTCACAGTCATATACCCTCACATCAGCCTCACACACTCTCACAGACAAATACCCTCACATCAGCCTAACACACCCTCACAGGCATATACCCTCACATCAGCCTCACACACCCTGAAAGGCATATACCATCACATCAGCCTCACACACCCTCACAGGCATATACCCTCACATCAGCCTCACACACCATCACAGGCAAAGACCCTCACATCAGCCTCACACAACCTCACAGGCATATACCATCACAGCAGTCTCACACACCCTCACAGGCATATTCCCTCACAGCCGCCTCACACATCCTCACAGACATATACCCTCACAGCAGCCCCAGACACCCTCACAGACATATATCGCCACGGCAGCCTCACACACCCTCACAGACACATACCGCCACAGCAGCCTCACACTCACTCACAGGCATATACCCTCACGGCAGCCCCACACACTCTTACAGACATATACCGCCACGGCAGCCTTACACACCCTCACAGACATATACCGACACAGACGCCTCACGCACCCTCACAGACATATACCCTTACAGCAGCCCCACACACCCTCACAGACATATACCGCCACAGCAGCCTCACACACCCTCACAGACATATACCCTCACAGACGCCACACACACCCTCACAGACATATAACCTCACAGCAGCCCCACACACCATCACAGATGTACACCCTCACAGCAGCCTCACACACCCTTACAGACATATTTCGCCACAGCAGCCCCACACACCCTCAGACATATACCCCCAAAGCAGCCTCACACACCCTCACAGACATATACCATCACAGTATCCTCACACATCCTCACAGTCATATACCCTTACATCAGCTTCACACACTCTCACAGACATATACCATCACAGCAGCTTCACACACCCTCACAGACATGCCATCACAGCAGCCTCACACACCCTCACAGGCATATACCATCACAGAAGCCTCACACACCCTCACAGACATATACCCTCACAGCAGCCTCACACACCCTCACAGGCATATACCATCACAGCAGCCTCACACACCCTCACAGACATATACCCTCACAGCAGCCCCACACACCCTCACAGACATATATCGCCACGGCAGCCTCACACATCCTCACAGACACATACCGCCACAACAGCCTCACACTCCCTCACAGGCATATACCCACACAGAAGCCTCACACTACCTTACAGACATAGACCGCCACGTCAGCCTTACACACCCTCACAGACATATACCATCACAGCAGCCTCACACTCCCTCACAGGCATATACCCTCACAGCAGCCCCACACACTCTCACAGACATATACCCTCACAGCAGCCCCACACACCCTCACAGACATATACCGCCACAGCAGCCTCACACACCCTCACAGTCATATACCCTCACAGCAGCCTCACACACTCTCATAAACATATACCCTCACAGCAGCCTCACACTCCCTCACAGTCATATACCCTCACAGCAGCCTCACACACTCTCACAGACATATACCCTCACAGCAGCCCCACACACCCTCACAGACATATACCCTCACAGAAGCCTCACACTCTCTCACAGACATGTACCCCCACAGCAGCCTCACACACCCTCACAGACATATACCCACACATCAGACTCACACACCCTCACAGGCATATACCATCACAGCAGCTTCACACACCCTCACAGGTATATACCCCCACAGACGCCCCACACACCCTCACAGACATATACCCTCACATCAGCCTCACACACCCTCACAGACATATACCCTCACATCAGCCTCACACACTCTCACAGACATATACCCTCACATCAGCCTCACACACTCTCACAGGCATATACCCTCACATCAGCCTCACCCACCCTCACAGGCATATACCATCACATCTGCATCACACACCCTCACAGGCATATTTTCACATCAGCCTCACACACCCTCAGAGGCATATACCCTCACAGACGCCAACACACCCTCACAGACATATACCATCACAGAAACCTCACACACCCTCACAGGCATAACCCATCACATCAGCCTCACACAACCTCACAGACATATACCATCACAGCAGCTTCACACACCCTCACAGTCATATACCCTCACATTTGCCTCACACACCCTCACAGGCATATACCCTCACATCAGCCTCACACACCCTCACAGGCAAATACCCTCACAGCAGCCTCACACACCCTCACAGGCATATACCATCACAGCAGCCTCACACACCCTCACAGACATATACCCTCACATCAGCCTTACACACCCTCACAGACATACACCCTCACAGACGCCACACACATCCTCACAGACATATACCATCACAGCATCCTCACACACCCTTACAGGCATATCCCCTCACATCAGCTTCACACATCCTCACAGACATATACCATCACAGCAGCCTCACACATCCTCACAGACATATACCATCACAGACGCCCCACACACCCTCACAGGCATTTACCCTCACATCAGCCTCACACACCCTAACAGGCATATACCCTCACAGACGCCTCACACACCTTCACAGGCATATACTCTCACATCAGCCTCACACACCCTCACAGGCATATACCCTCACATCAGCCTCACACACCCTTACAGGCATATACCCTCACATCAGCCTCACACACGCTCACAGGTATATACCCTCAAATCAGCCTCACACATCCTCACAGGCATATACCATCACATCAGCCTCACACACCCTAACAGGCATATACCCTCACATCAGCCTAACACACCCTCACAGGCATATACCCTCACAGACGCCCCACACACCCATACAGGCATATACCATCACATCAGCCTCACACACCCTCACAGGCATATACCATCACAGAAGCCTCACACACCCTCACAGACATATACCATCACAGCAGCCTCACACACCCTCACAGACATATACCCTCACAGCAGCCTCCCACACCCTCACAGGCATATACCATCACAGCAGCTTCACACACCCTCACAGGCATATGCCCTCACACCAGCCTCACACACCCTCACAGACATATACCATCACAGCAGCCTCACACACCCTCACAGGCATATACCCTCACAGCAGCCTCACACACCCTCACAGACATATACCCTCACAACAGCCCCACACACCCTCACAGACATATACCCTCACAGCAGCCTCACACACCCTCACAGACCTATACCCACACATTAGACTCGCACACCCTCACAGGCATATACCATCATAGCAGCCTCACACACCCTCACAGGCATATACCCTCACAGACGCCCCACACACCCTCACAGACATATACCCTCACATCAGCCCCACACACCCTCACAGACATATAACCTCACATCAGCCTCACACACTCTCAGAGACATATACCCTCACATCAGCCTCACACACTCTCACAGGCATATACCCTCACATCAGCCTCACCCACCCTCACAGGCATATACCATCACATCTGCATCACACACCCTCACAGGCATATATCATCACATCAGCCTCACACACCCTCACAGGCATATACCCTCACATCAGCCTCACAGGCATATACCCTCACAGCAGCCTCACACACCCTCAGAGGCATATACCCTCACAGACGCCCCACACACCCTCACAGACATATACCATCACAGCAACCTCACACACCCTCACAGGCATAACCCCTCACATCAGCCTCACACAACCTCACAGACATATACCATCACAGCAGCTTCACACACCCTCACAGTCATATACCCTCACATTAGCCTCACACACCCTCACAGGCATATACCCTCACATCAGCCTCACACACCCTCACAGGCATATACCCTCACAGCAGCCTCACACACCCTCACAGGCATATACCATCACAGCAGCCTCACACACCCTCACAGTCATATACCCTCACATCAGCCTTACAGACCCTCACAGACATATACCCTCACAGACGCCACACACATCCTCACAGACATATACCATCACAGCATCCTCACACACCCTTGCAGGCATATACCCTCACATCAGCCTCACACATCCTCACAGACATATACCATCACAGCAGCCTCACACATCCTCAGAGACATATACCATCACAGACGCCCCACACACCCTCAAAGGCATATACCCTCACATCAGCCTCACACACCCTCACAGGCATATACCCTCACAGACGCCCCACACACCCTCAGAGACATATACCCTCACATCAGCCTCACACATCCTCACAGGCATATACCCTCACAGCAGCCTCACACACCCTTGCAGGTATATACCCTCACAGCAGCCTCACACACCCTCACAGACATATACCCTCACAACAGCCCCACACACCCTCACAGACATATACCCTCACAGCAGCCTCACACACTCTCACAGACATATACCCTCACAGCAGCCCCACACACCCTCACAGACATATACCCTCACAGCAGCCTCACACACTCTCACAGACATGTACCCCTACAGCAGCCTCACACACCCTAACAGACATATACCCACACATCAGACTCGCACACCCTCACAGGCATATACCATCATAGCAGCCTCACACACCCTCACAGGCATATACCCTCACAGACGCCCCACACACCCTCACAGACATATACCCTCACATCAGCCCCACACACCCTCACAGACATATAACCTCACATCAGCCTCACACACTCTCAGAGACATATACCCTCACATCAGCCTCACACACTCTCACAGGCATATACCCTCACATCAGCCTCACCCACCCTAACAGGCATATACCATCACATCTGCATCACACACCCTCACAGGCATATATCATCACATCAGCCTCACACACCCTCACAGGCATATACCCTCACATCAGCCTCACAGGCATATACCCTCACAGCAGCCTCACACACCCTCAGAGGCATATACCCTCACAGACGCCCCACACACCATCACAGACATATACCATCACAGCAACCTCACACACCCTCACAGGCATAACCCCTCACATCAGCCTCACAGAACCTCACAGACATATACAGCCAACGAGTCGTTGGCTGTATATGTCTGTGAGGTTCTGTGAGGCTGATGTGAGGGGTTATGCCTGTGAGGGTGTGTGAGGTTGCTGTGATGGTATATGTCTGTGATGGTGTGTGGGGCGTCTGTGAGGGTATATGCCTCTGAGGGTGTGTGAGGCTGCTGTGAGGGTATATGCCTGTGAGGCTGATGTGAGGGTATATGCCTGTGAGGGTGTGTGAGGCTGATGTGATGATATATGCCTGTGAGGGTGTGTGATGCAGATGTGATGGTATATGCCTGTTAGGGTGGGTGAGGCTGATGTGAGGGTATATGCCTGTGAGAGTGTGTGAGGCTGATGTGAGGGTATATGTCTCTGAGAGTGTGTGAGGCTGATGTGAGGTTATATGTCTGTGAGGGTGTGTGGGGCTGATGTGAGGGTATATGTCTGTGAGGGTGTGTGGGGCGTCTGTGAGGGTATATGCCTGTGAGGGTGTGTGAGGCTGCTATGATGGTATATGCCTGTGAGGGTGTGCGAGTCTGATGTGTGGGTATATGTCTGTTAGGGTGTGTGAGGCTGCTGTAGGGGTACATGTCTGTGAGAGTGTGTGAGGCTGCTGTGAGGGTATATGTCTGTGAGGGTGTGTGGGGCTGCTGTGAGGGTATATGTCTGTGAGAGTGTGTGAGGCTGCTGTGAGGGTATATGTCTGTGAGGGTGTGTGGGGCTGTTGTGAGGGTATATGTCTGTGAGGGTGTGTGAGGCTGCTGTGAGGGTATATACCTGCAAGGGTGTGTGAGGCTGCTGTGAGGGTATATGCCTGTGAGGATGTGTGAGGCTGATGTGAGGGTATATGTCTCTGAGGGTGTGTGGGGCGTCTGTGAGGGTATATGCCTGTGAGGGTGTGTGAGGCTGATGTGAGGGTATATGCCTTTGAGGGTGTGTGGGGCGTCTGTGATGGTATATGTCTCTGAGGATGTGTGAGGCTGCTGTGATGGTATATGTCTGTGAGGATGTGTGAGGCTGATGTGAGGGTATATGCCTGCAAGGGTGTGTGAGGATGCTGTGATGGTATATGTCTGTGAGGATGTGTGTGGCGTCTGTGAGGGTATATGTCTGTGAGGGTCTGTAAGGCTGATGTGAGGGTATATGACTGTGAGGGTGTGTGAGGCTGCTGTGATGGTATATGCCTGTGAGGGTGTGTGAGGCTGCTGTGAGGGTATATGCCTGTGAGGGTGTGTGAGGCTGATGTGAGGGTATATGCCTGTGAGGGTGTGTGAGGCTAATGTGAGGGTATATGACTGTGAGGGTGTGTGAAGCTGCTGTGATGGTATATGTCTGTGAGGTTGTGTGAGGCTGATGTGAGGGGTTATGCCTGTGAGGGTGTGTGAGGTTGCTGTGATGGTATATGTCTGTGAGGGTGTGTGGGGCGTCTGTGAGGGTATATGCCTCTGAGGGTGTGTGAGGCTGCTGTGAGGGTATATGCCTGTGAGGCTGATGTGAGGGTATATGCCTGTGAGGGTGTGTGAGGCTGATGTGATGATATATGCCTGTGAGGGTGTGTGATGCAGATGTGATGGTATATGCCTGTGAGGGTGGGTGAGGCTGATGTGAGGGTATATGCCTGTGAGAGTGTGTGAGGCTGATGTGAGGGTATATGTCTCTGAGAGTGTGTGAGGCTGATGTGAGGTTATATGTCTGTGAGGGTGTGTGGGGCTGATGTGAGGGTATATGTCTGTGAGGGTGTGTGGGGCGTCTGTGAGGGTATATGCCTGTGAGGGTGTGTGAGGCTGCTATGATGGTATATGCCTGTGAGGGTGTGCGAGTCTAATGTGTGGGTATAGGTCTGTGAGGGTGTGTGAGGCTGCTGTGAGGGTATATGTCTGTGAGGGTGTGTGGGGCTGTTGTGAGGGTATATGTCTGTGAGGGTGTGTGAGGCTGCTGTGAGGGTATATGCCTGTGAGGGTGTGTGAGGCTGCTGTGATGGTATATGTCTGTGAGGGTGTGTGAGGCTGGTGTGAGGGCATATGCCTGTGAGGGTGTGTGAAGCTGCTGTGATGGTATATGCCTGTGAGGGTGTGGGAGGCTGCTGTGAGGGTATATGTCTGTGAGGGTGTGTGAGGCTGCTGTGATGGTATATGTCTGTGAGGGTGTGTGAGGCTTCTGTGATGGTATATGCCTGTGAGGGTGTGTGAGGCTGATGTGATGGTATATGCCTGTATGGGTGTGTGGGGCGTCTGTGAGGGTATATGCCTGTGAGGGTGTGTTAGGCTGATGTGAGGGTATATGCCTGTTAGGGTGTGTGAGGCTGATGTGATGGTATATGCCTGTGAGGATGTGTGAGGCTGATTTGAGGGTATATACCTGTGAGCGTGTGTGAGGCTGATGTGAGGGTATATGCCTGTAAGGGTGTGTGAGGCTGATGTGAGGGTATATGCCTGTGAGGGTGTGTGAGGCTGATGTGAGAGTATATGCCTGTGAAGGTGTGTGAGGCGTCTGTGAGGGTATATGCCTGTTAGGGTGTGTGAGGCTGATGTGAGGGTAAATGCCTGTGAGGGTGTGTGGGGCGTCTGTGATGGTATATGTCTGTGAGGATGTGTGAGGCTGCTGTGATGGTATATGTCTGTGAGGATGTGTGAAGCTGATGTGAGGGGATATGCCTGTAAGGGTGTGTGAGGATGCTGTGATGGTATATGTCTGTGAGGATGTGTGTGGCGTCTGTGAGGGTGTATGTCTGTGAGGGTGTGTAAGGCTGATGTGAGGGTATATGTCTGTGAGGGTGTGTGAGGCTGCTGTGATGGTATATGCCTGTGAGGGTGTGTGAGGCTGCTGTGAGGGTATTTGCCTGTGAGGGTGTGTGAGGCTGATGTGAGGGTATATGCCTGTGAGGGTGTGTGAGGCAAATGTGAGGGTATATGACTGTGAGGGTGTGTGAAGCTGCTGTGATGGTATATGTCTGTGAGGTTGTGTGAGGCTGATGTGATGGGTTATGCCTGTGAGGGTGTGTGAGGTTTCTGTGATGGTATATGTCTGTGAGGGTGTGTTGGCGTCTGTGAGGGTATATGCCTCTGAGGGTGTGTGAGGCTGATGTGAAAATATGCCTGTGAGGGTGTGTGATGCAGATGTGATGGTATATGCCTGTGAGGGTGGGTGAGGCTGATGTGAGGGTATATGCCTGTGAGAGTGTGTGAGGCTGATGTGAGGGTATATGTCTGTGAGAGTGTGTGAGGCTGATGTGAGGGTATATGTCTGTGAGGGTGTGTGAGGCTGATGTGAGGGTATATGTCTGTGAGGGTGTGTGGGGCGTCTGTGGGGGTATATACCTGTGAGGGTGTGTGAAGCTGCTGTGATGGTATATGCCTGTGAGGGTGTGTGAGTCTGATGTGTGGGTATATGTCTGTGAGGGTGTGTGAGGCTGCTGTGGGGGTACATGTCTGTGAGAGAGTGTGAGGCTTCTGTGAGGGTATATGTCTGTGAGGGTGTGTGGGGCTGCTGTGAGGGTATATGTCTGTGAGAGTGTGTGAGGCTGCTGTGAGGGTATATGACTGTGAGGGAGTGTGAGGCTGCTGTGAGGGTATATGTTTATGAGAGTGTGTGAGGCTGCTGTGAGGGTATATGACTGTGAGGGTGTGTGAGGCTGCTGTGGCGGTATATGTCTGTGAGGGTGTGTGGGGCTGCTGTGAGGGTATATGTCTGTGAGAGTGTGTGGGGCTGCTGTGAGGGTATATGCCTGTGAGGGAGTGTGAGGCTGCTGTGATGGTATATGTCTGTGAGGGTGTGTAAGGCTGACGTGGCGGTCTATGTCTGTAAGGTAGTGTGAGGCTTCTGTGTGGGTATATGCCTGTGAGGGAGTGTGAGGCTGTTGTGGCGGTATGTGTCTGTGAGGATGTGTGAGGCTGCCGTGGCGATATATGTCTGTGAGGGTGTGTGGGGCTGCTGTGAGGGTATATGTCTGTGAGGGTGTGTGAGGCTGCTGTGATGGTATATGCCTGTGAGGGTGTGTGAGGCTGCTGTGAGGGTATATGTCTGTGAGGGTGTGTGAGGCTTCTGTGATGGTATATGCCTGTGAGGGTGTGTGAGGCTGCTGTGATGGCATGTCTGTGAGGGTGTGTGAAGCTGCTGTGATGGTATATGTCTGTGAGAGTGTGTGAAGCTGATGTAAGGGTATATGACTGTGAGGATGTGTGAGGATACTGTGATGGTATATGTCTGTGAGGGTGTGTGAGGCTGCTTTGGGGGTATATGTCTGAGGGTGTGTGGGGCTGCTGTGGCGAAATATGTCTGTAAGGGTGTGTGAGGCTGCTGTGAGGGTGTACATCTGTGATGGTGTGTGGGGCTGCTGTGAGGTTATATGTCTGTGAGGGTGTGTGTGGCGTCTGTGAGGGTATATGTCTGTGAGGGTGTGTGAGGCTGCTGTGGCGGTATATGTCTGTGAGGGTGTGTGGGGCTGCTGTAAGGGTATATGTCTGTGAGGGTGCGTGAGGCGTCTGTGTCGGTATATGTCTGTGAGGGTGTGTAAGGCTGCCGTGGCGGTATATGTCTGTAAGAGTGTGTGGGGCTGCCGTGAGGGTATATGCCTGTGAGTGAGTGTGAGGCTGCTGTGGCGGTATGTGTCTGTGAGGGTGTGTGAGGCTGCCGTGGCGATATATGTCTGTGAGGGTGTCTGGGGCTGCTGTGAGGGTATATGTCTGTGAGGATGTGTGAGGCGGCTGTGAGGGAATATGCCTGTGAGGGTGTGTGAGACTGCTGTGATGGTATATGCCTGTGAGGTTGTGTGAGGCTGATGTGAGGGTCTTTGCCTGTGATGGTGTGTGAGGCTGATGTGAGGGTATATGCCTGTGAGGGTGTGTGAGGCTGATGTGATGGTATATGCCTTTCAGGGTGTGTGAGGCTGATGTGAGGGTATATGCCTGTGAGGGTGTGTTAGGCTGATGTGAGGGTATTTGTCTGTGAGAGTGTGTGAGGCTGATGTGAGGGTATATGACTGTGAGGGTGTGTGAGGCTGCCGTGGCGGTATATGTCTGTGAGGGTGTGTGGGGCTGCTGTGAGGGTATATGTCTGTGAGAGTGTGTGGGGCTGCTGTGAGGGTATATGTCTGTGAGAGTGTGTGGGGCTGCTGTGAGGTTATATGCCTGTGAGGGAGTGTGAGGCTGCTGTGGCGGTATGTATCTGTGAGGATGTGTGAGGCTGCCGTGGCGATATATGTCTGTGAGGGTGTGTGGGGCTGCTGTGAGGGTATATGTCTGTGAGGGTGTGTGAGGCTGCTGTGAGGGTATATGCCTGTGAGGGTGTGTGAGGCTGCTGTGATGGTATATGTCTGTGAGGGTGTGTGAGGCTTCTGTGATGGTATATGCCTGTGAGGGTGTGTGAGGCTGCTATGATGGTATGTCTGTGAGGGTGTGTGAAGCTGCTGTGATGATATATGTCTGTGAGAGTGTGTGAAGCTGATGTAAGGGTATATGCCTGTGAGGATGTGTGAGGCTACTGTGATGGTATATGTCTGTAAGGGTGTGTGAGGCTGCTTTGGGGGTATATGTCTGAGGGTGTGTGGGGCTGCTGTGGCGATATATGTCTGTAAGGGTGTGTGGGGCTGCCGTGAGGGTATATGCCTGTGAGTGAGTGTGAGGCTCCTGTGGCGGTATGTGTCTGTGAGGGTGTGTGAGGCTGCCGTGGCGATATATGTCTGTGAGGGTGTGTGGGGCTGCTGTGAGGGTATATGTCTGTGAGGATGTGTGAGGCGGCTGGGAGGGTATATGCCTGTGAGGGTGTGTGAGACTGCTGTGATGGTATATGCCTGTGAGGGTGTGTGAGGCTGATGTGAGGGTATTTGCCTGTGATGGTGTGTGAGGCTGATGTGAGGGTATATGCCTGTGAGGGTGTGTGAGGTTGATGTGATGGTATATGCCTTTCAGGGTGTGTGAGGCTGATGTGAGGGTATATGCCTGTGAGGGTGTGTGAGGCTGATGTGAGGGTATTTGTCTGTGAGAGTGTGTGAGGCTGATGTGAGGGTATATGACTGTGAGGGTGTGTGAGGCTGCCGTGGCGGTATATGTCTGTGAGGGTGTGTGGGGCTGCTGTGAGGGTATATGTCTGTGAGAGTGTGTGGGGCTGCTGTGAGGGTATATGTCTGTGAGAGTGTGTGGGGCTGCTGTGAGGTTATATGCCTGTGAGGGAGTGTGAGGCTGCTGTGGCGGTATGTATCTGTGAGGATGTGTGAGGCTGCCGTGGCGATATATGTCTGTGAGGGTGTGTGGGGCTGCTGTGAGGGTATATGTCTGTGAGGGTGTGTGAGGCTGCTGTGAGGGTTTATGCCTGTGAGGGTGTGTGAGGCTGCTGTGATGGTATATGTCTGTGAGGGTGTGTGAGGCTTCTGTGATGGTATATGCCTGTGAGGGTGTGTGAGGCTGCTATGATGGTATGTCTGTGAGGGTGTGTGAAGCTGCTGTGATGGTATATGTCTGTGAGAGTGTGTGAAGCTGATGTAAGGGTATATGCCTGTGAGGATGTGTGAGGCTACTGTGATGGTATATGTCTGTAAGGGTGTGTGAGGCTGCTTTGGGGGTATATGTCTGAGGGTGTGTGGGGCTGCTGTGGCGATATATGTCTGTAAGCGTGTGTGAGGCTGCTGTGAGGGTGTACCTCTGTGATGGTGTGTGGGGCTGCTGTGAGGTTATATGTCTCTGAGGGAGTGTGTGGCGTCTGTGAGGGTATATGTCTGTGAGGGTGTGTGAGGCTGCTGTGGCGGTTTATGTCTGTGAGGGTGTGTGGGGCTGCTGTGAGGGTATATGTCTGTGAGGGTGTATGAGGCTGCTGTGAGGGTATATGCCTGTGAGGGTGTGTGAGGCTGCTGTGATGGTATATGCCTGTGAGGGTGTGTGAGGCTGCCATGAGGGTATATGCCTGTGAGTGAGTGTGAGGCTGCTGTGGCGGTATGTGTCTGTGAGGGTGTGTGAGGCTGCGGTGGCGATATATGTCTGTGAGGGTGTGTGAGGCTGCTGTGAGGGTATATGTCTGTGAGGGTGTGTGAGGCTGCTGTGAGGGTATATGCCTGTGAGGGTGTTTGACGCTACTGTGATGGTATATGCCTGTGAGGGTGTGTGAGGCTGATGTGATGGTATATGCCTGTATGGGTGTGTGGGGCGTCTGTGAGGGTATATGCCTGTGAGGGTGTGTGAGGCTGATGTGAGGGTATATGCCTGTTAGGGTGTGTGAGGCTGATGTGATGGTATATGCCTGTGAGGATGTGTGAGGCTGATTTGAGGGTATATGCCTGTGAGGGTGTGTGAGGCTGATGTGAGAGTATATGCCTGTGAAGGTGTGTGGGGCGTCTGTGAGGGTATATGCCTGTGAGGGTGTGTAAGGCTGATGTGAGGGTATATGTCTGTGAGGGTGTGTGAGGCTGCTGTGATGGTATATGCCTGTGAGGATGTGTGAGGCTGCTGTGAGGGTATTTACCTGTGAGGGTGTGTGAGGCTGATGTGAGGGTATATGCCTGTGAGGGTGTGTGAGGCAAATGTGAGGGTATATGACTGTGAGGGTGTGTGAAGCTGCTGTGATGGTATATGTCTGTGAGGTTGTGTGAGGCTGATGTGAGGGGTTATGCCTGTGAGGGTGTGTGAGGTTGCTGTGATGGTATATGTCTGTGAGGGTGTGTTGGCGTCTGTGAGGGTATATGCCTCTGAGGGTGTGTGAGGCTGATGTGATGTTATATGCCTGTGAGGGTGTGTGAAGCAGATGTGATGGTATATGCCTGTGAGGGTGGGTGAGGCTGATGTGAGGGTATATGCCTGTGAGAGTGTGTGAGGCTGATGTGAGGGTATATGTCTGTGAGAGTGTGTGAGGCTGATGTGAGGGTATATGTCTGTGAGGGTGTGTGAGGCTGATGTGAGGGTTTATGTCTGTGAGGGTGTGTGGGGCGTGTGTGGGGGTATATAACTGTGAGGGTGTGTGAGGCTGCTGTGATGGTATATGCCTGTGAGGGTGTGTGAGTCTGATGTGTGGGTATATGTCTGTGAGGGTGTGTGAGGCTGCTGTGGGGGTACATGTCTGTGAGAGAGTGTGAGGCTGCTGTGAGGGTGTGTGGGGCTGCTGTGAGGGTATATGTCTGTGAGAGTGTGTGAGGCTGCTGTGAAGGTATATGACTGTGAGGGTGTGTGAGGCTGCTGTGAGGGTATATGTTTATGAGAGTGTGTGAGGCTGCTGTGAGGGTATATGACTGTGAGGGTGTGTGAGGCTGCTGTGGCGGTATATGTCTGTGAGGGTGTGTGGGGCTGCTGTGAGGGTATATGTCTGTGAGAGTGTGTGGGGCTGCTGTGAGGGTATATGCCTGTGAGGAAGTGTGAGGCTGCTGTGGCGGTATGTGTCTGTGAGGATGTGTGAGGCTGCCGTGGCGATATATGTCTGTGAGGGTGTGTGAGGCTGGTGTGAGGGCATATGCCTGTGAGGATGTGTGAGGCTTCTGTGATGGTATATGCCTGTGAGGGTGTGTGAGGCTGCTGTGATGGTATGTCTGTGAGGGTGTTTGAAGCTGCTGTGATGGTATATGTCTGTGAGAGTGTGTGAAGCTGATGTAAGGGTATATGCCTGTGAGGATGTGTGAGGCTACTGTGATGGTATATGTCTGTGAGGGTGTGTGAGGCTGCTTTGGGGGTATATGTCTGAGGGTGTGTGGGGCTACTGTGGCGATATATGTCTGTAAGGGTGTGTGAGGCTGCTGTGAGGGTGTACATCTGTGATGGTGTGTGGGGCTGCTGTGAGGTTATATGTCTGTGAGGGTGTGTGTGGCGTCTGTGAGGGTATATGTCTGTGAGGGTGTGTGAGGCTGCTGTGGCGGTATATGTCTGTGAGGGTGTGTGGGGCTGCTGTAAGGGTATATGTCTGTGAGGGTGCGTGAGGCGTCTGTGGCGGTATATGTCTGTGAGGGTGTGCAAGGCTGCCGTGGCGGTATATGTCTGTAAAGGTGTGTGGGGCTGCCGTGAGGGTATATGCCTGTGAGTGAGTGTGAGGCTGATGTGATGGTATATGCCTGTATGGGTGTGTGGGGCGTCTGTGAGGGTATATGCCTGTGAGGGTGTGTGAGGCTGATGTGATGGTATATGCCTGTATGGGTGTGTGGGGCGTCTGTGAGGGTATATGCCTGTGAGGGTGTGTGAGGCTGATGTGAGGGTATATGCCTGTGAGGGTGTGTGAGGCTGATGTGATGGTATATGCCTGTGAGGGTGTGCGAGTCTGATGTGTGGGTATATGTCTGTGAGGGTGTGTGAGGCTGCTGTGGGGGTACATGTCTGTGAGAGTGTGTGAGGCTGCTGTGAGGGTATATGTCTGTGAGGGTGTGTGGGACTGCTGTGAGGGTATATGTCTGTGAGAGTGTGTGAGGCTGCTGTGAGGGTATATGTCTGTGAGGGTGTGTGGGGCTGTTGTGAGGATATATGTTTGTGAGAGTGTGTGAGGCTGCTGTGAGGGTATATGACTGTGAGGGTGTGTGAGGCTGCCGTGGCGGTATATGTCTGTGAGGGTGTGTGGGGCTGCTGTGAGGGGATATGTCTGTGAGAGTGTGTGGGGCTGCTGTGAGGTTATATGCCTGTGAGGGAGTGTGAGGCTGCTGTGGCGGTATGTGTCTGTGAGGATGTGTGAGGCTGCCGTGGCGATATATGTCTGTGAAGGTGTGTGGGGCTGCTGTGAGGGTATATGTCTGTGAGGGTGTGTGAGGCTGCTGTGAGGGTATATGCCTGTGAGGGTGTGTGAGGCTGCTGTGATGGTATATGTCTGTGAGGGTGTGTGAGGCTGGTGTGAGGGCATATGCCTGTGAGGGTGTGTGAAGCTGCTGTGATGGTATATGCCTGTGAGGGTGTGTGAGGCTGCTGTGAGGGTATATGTCTGTGAGGGTGTGTGAAGCTGCTGTGATGGTATATGTCTGTGAGGGTGTGTGAGGCTTCTGTGATGGTATATGCCTGTAAGGGTGTGTGAGGCTGCTGTGATGGTATGTCTGTGAGGGTGTGTGAAGCTGCTGTGATGGTATATGTCTGTGAGAGTGTTTGAAGCTGATGTAAGGGTATATGCCTATGAGGATGTGTGAGGCTACTGTGATGGTATATGTCTGTAAGGGTGTGTGAGGCTGCTTTGGGGGTATATGTCTGAGGGTGTGTGGGGCTGCTGTGGCGATATATGTCTGTAAGGGTGTGTGAGGCTGCTGTGAGGGTGTACTTCTGTGATGGTGTGTGGGGCTGCTGTGAGGTTATATGTCTGTGAGGGTGTGTGTGGCGTCTGTGAGGGTATATGTCTGTGAGGGTGTGTGAGGCTGCTGTGGCGGTATATGTCTGTGAGGGTGTGTGGGGCTGCTGTAAGGGTATATGTCTGTGAGGGTGCGTGAGGAGTCTGTGGCGGTATATGTCTGTGAGGGTGTGTAAGGCTGCCGTGGCGGTATATGTCTGTAAGGGTGTGTGGGGCTGCCGTGAGGGTATGTGCCTGTGAGTGAGTGTGAGGCTGCTGTGGCGGTATGTGTCTGTGTGGGTGTGTGAGGCTGCGGTGGCGATATATGTCTGTGAGGGTGTGTGGGGCTGCTGTGAGGGTATATGTCTGTGAGGGTGTGTGAGGCTACTGTGATGGTATATGCCTGTGAGGGTGTGTGAGGCTGATGTGATGGTATATGCCTGTATGGGTGTGTGGGGCGTCTGTGAGGGTATATGCCTGTGAGGGTGTGTGAGGCTGATGTGAGGGTATATGCCTGTTAGGGTGTGTGAGGCTGATGTGATGGTATATGCCTGTGAGGATGTGTGAGGCTGATTTGAGGGTATATACCTGTGAGCGTGTGTGAGGCTGATGTGAGGGTATATGCCTGTGAGGCTGATGTGAGGCTGATGTGAGGGTATATGCCTGTAAGGGTGTGTGAGGCTGATGTGAGGGTATATGCCTGTGAGGGTGTGTGAGGCTGATGTGAGAGTATATGCCTGTGAAGGTGTGTGGGGCGTCTGAGAGGGTATATGCGTGTTAGGGTGTGTGAGGCTGAAGTGAGGGTATATGCCTGTGAGGGTGTGTGGGGCTGCTGTGATGGTATATGTCTGTGAGGATGTGTGAGGCTGCTGTGATGGTATATGTCTGTGAGGATGTGTGAAGCTGAAGTGAGGGGATATGCCTTTAAGGGTGTGTGAGGATGCTGTGATGGTATATGTCTGTGAGGATGTGTGTGGCGTCTGTGAGGGTGTGTAAGGCTGATGTGAGAGTATATGTCTGTGAGGGTGTGTGAGGCTGCTGTGATGGTATATGCCTGTGAGGGTGTGTGAGGCTGTTGTGAGGGTATATGCCTGTGAGGGTGTGTGAGGCTGATGTGATGGTATATGTCTGTGAGGTTGTGTGAGGCTGCTGTGATGGTATATGTCTGTGAGGTTGTGTGAGGCTGATGTGAGGGGTTATGCCTGTGAGGGTGTGTGAGGTTGCTGTGATGGTATATGTCTGTGAGGGTATGTGGGCGTCTATGAGGGTATATGCCTCTGAGGGTGTGTGAGGCTGCTGTGAGGGTATATGCCTGTGAGGGTGAGTGAGGCTGATGTGAGGGTATATGCCTGTGAGGGTGAGTGAGGCTGATGTGATGGTATATGCCTGTGAGGGAGTGTGATGCAGATGTGATGGTATATGCCGGTGAGGGTGGGTGAGGCTGATGTGAGGGTATATGCCTGTGAGAGTGTGTGAGGCTGATGTGAGGGTATATGACTGTGAGGGTGTGTGAGGCTGCTGTGAGGGTATATGTTTATGAGAGTGTGTGAGGCTGCTGTGAGGGTATATGACTGTGAGGGTGTGTGAGGCTGCTGTGGCGGTATATGTCTGTGAGGGTGTGTGGGGCTGCTGTGAGGGTATATGTCTGTGAGAGTGTGTGGGGCTGCTGTGAGGGTATATGTCTGTGAGGGTGTGTAAGGCTGCCGTGGCGGTCTATGTCTGTAAGGGTGTGTGGGGCTGCTGTGAGGTTATAGGCCTGTGAGGGAGTGTGAGGCTGCTATGGCGGTATGTGTCTGTGAGGATGTGTGAGGCTGCTGTGGCGATATATATCTGTGAGGGTGTGTGGGGCTGCTGTGAGGGTATATGTCTGTGAGGGTGTGTGAGGCTGGTGTGAGGGCATATGCCTGTGAGGGTGTGTGAAGCTGCTGTGATGGTAAATGCCTGTGAGGGTGTGTGAGGCTGCTGTGAGGGTATATGTCTGTGAGGGTGTGTGTGGCCGCTGTGATGGTATATGTCTGTGAGGGTGTGTGAGGCTTCTGTGATGGTATATGCCTGTGAGGGTGTGTGAGGCTGCTGTGATGGTATGTCTGTGAGGGTGTGTGAAGCTGCTGTGATGGCATATGTCTGTGAGAGTGTGTGAAGCTGATGTAAGGGTATATGCCTGTGAGGATGTGTGAGGCTACTGTGATGGTATTTGTCTGTGAGGGTGTGTGAGGCTGCTTTGGGGGTATATGTCTGAGGGTGTGTGGGGCTGCTGTGGCGATATATGTCCTTAAGGGTGTGTGAGGCTGCTGTGAGGGTGTACATCTGTGATGGTGTGTGGGGCTGCTGTGAGGTTATATGTCTGTGAGGGTGTGTGTGGCGTCTGTGAGGGTATATGTCTGTGAGGGTGTGTGAGGCTGCTGTGGCGGTATATGTCTGTGAGGGTGTGTGGGGCTGCTGTAAGGGTATATGTCTGTGAGGGTGCGTGAGGCGTCTGTGGCGGTATATGTCTGTGAGGGTGTGTAAGGCTGCCGTGGCGGTATATGTCTGTAAGGGTGTGTGGGGCTGCCGTGAGGGTATATGCCTGTGAGTGAGTGTGAGGCTGCTGTGGCGGTATGTGTCTGTGAGGGTGTGTGAGGCTGCCGTGGCGATATATGTCTGTGAGGGTGTGTGGGGCTGCTGTGAGGGTATATGTCTGTGAGGATGTGTGAGGCGGCTGTGAGGGTATATGCCTGTGAGGGTGTGTGAGACTGCTATGATGGTATATGCCTGTGAGGGTGTGTGAGGCTGATGTGAGGGTATTTGTCTGTGAGGATGTGTGAGGCTGATGTGAGAGTATATGCCTGTGAGGGTGTGTGAGGCTGCTGTGATGGTATATGTCTGTGAGGATGTGTGAGGCTGATGTGAGGGTATATGCCTGCATGGGTGTGTGGGGCGTCTGTGAGGGTATATGCCTGTGAGGGTGTGTGAGGCTGATGTGATGGTATATGCCTGTATGGGTGTGTGGGGCGTCTGTGAGGGTATATGCCTGTGAGGGTGTGTGAGGTTGATGTGAGGGTATATGCCTGTGAGGGTGTGTGAGGCTGATGTGATGGTATATGCCTGTGAGGATGTGTGAGGCTGATTTGAGGGTATATACCTGTGGGCGTGTGTGAGGCTGATGTGAGGGTAAATGCCTGTGAGGGTGTGTGAGGCTGATGTGAGGGTATATGCCTGTGAGGGTGTGTGAGGCTGATGTGAGGGTATAGGCCTGTGTGGGTGTGTGAGGCTGATGTGAGAGTATATGCCTGTGAGGGTGTGTGGGGCGTCTGTGAGGGTATATGCCTGTGAGGGTGTGTGAGGCTGATGTGAGGGTATATGTCTGTGAGGGTGTGTGAGGCTGATGTGAGGGTATATACCTGTAAAGGTGTGTGAGGCTGCTGTGAGGGTATATGCCTGTGAGGGTGTGTGAGGCTGATGTGAGGTAATATGTCTGTGAGAATGTGTGAGGCTGCTGTGATGGTATATGTCTGTGTGGATGTAGGGGGCATCTGTGAGGGTATATGCCTGTGAGAGTGTGTGAGGCTGCTGTAATGGTATATGCCTGTGAGGGTGTGTGAGGATGATGTGAGGGTATATGCCTGTGAAGGTGTGTGAGGCTGATGTGAGGGTATATGTCTGTGAGAGTGTGTGAGGTTGATGTGAGGGTATATGTCTGTGAGGGTGTGTGAGGCTGATGTGAGAGTATATGCCTGTGAGGGTGTGTGGGGCGTCTGTGAGGGTATATGCCTGTGAGAGTGTGTGAGGCTGCTGTAATGGTATATGCCTGTGAGGGTGTGTGCGGCTGATGTGAGGGTATATGCCTGTGAAGGTGTGTGAGGCTGATGTGAGAGTATATGTCTGTGAGAGTGTGTGAGGCTGATGTGAGGGTATATGTCTGTGAGGGTGTATGAGGCTGATGTGAGCGTATATGCCTGTGAGGGTGTGTGAGGCTGATGTGAGGGTATATGTCAGTGAGGATGTGTGAGGCTGATGTGAGAGTATATGCCTGTGAGGGTGTGTGGGGCGTCTGTGAGGGTATATGCCTGTGAGGGTGTGTGAGGCTGATGTGAGGGTATATGTCTGTGAGAGTGTGTGAGGCTGATGTGAGGGTATATGTCTGTGAGGGTGTGTGAGGCTCATGTGAGGGTATATGCCTGTGAGAGTGTGTGAGGCTGATGTGATGGTATATTCCTGTGAGGGTGTGTGAGGCTGATGTGAGGGTGTGTGAGACTGATGTGAGGGTGTGTGAGGCTGATGTGAGGGTATATGTCTGTGAGGCTGATGTGAGGGTATATACTGTACCTGTAAGGATGTGTGAGGCTGCTGTGAGGGTATATGCCTGTGAGGGTGTGTGAGGCTGATGTGAGGTAATATGTCTGTGAGAATGTGTGAGCCTGCTGTGATGGTATATGTCTGTGTGGATGTGTGGGGCGTCTGTGAGGGTATATGCCTGTGAGAGTGTGTGAGGCTGCTGTAATGGTATATGCCTGTGAGGGTGTGTGAGGCTGATGTGAGGGTATATGTCTGTGAGGGTGTGTGAGGCCGCTGTGATGGTATATGTCTGTGAGGGTGTGTGAGGCTGCTGTGAGGGTATATGTCTGTGAGGGTGTGTGAGGCCGCTGTGATGGTATATGTCTGTGAGGGTGTGTGAGGCTTCTGTGATGGTATATGCCTGTGAGGGTGTGTGAGGCTGCTGTGATGGTATGTCTGTGAGGGTGTGTGAAGCTGCTGTGATGGTATATGTCTGTGAGAGTGTGTGAAGCTGATGTAAGGGTATATGCCTGTGAGGATGTGTGAGGTTACTGTGATGGTATATGTCTGTGAGGGTGTGTGAGGCTGCTTTGGGGGTATATGTCTGAGTGTGTGTGGGGCTGCTGTGGCGATATATGTCTGTAAGGGTGTGTGAGGCTGCTGTGAGGGTGTAAATCTGTGATGGTGTGTGGGGCTGCTGTGAGG
The DNA here is from genome assembly GCA_958450375.1 of Homarus gammarus. Lineage (NCBI taxonomy): Eukaryota > Metazoa > Arthropoda > Malacostraca > Decapoda > Nephropidae > Homarus > Homarus gammarus. The sequence goes on along the minus strand of CAUDMG010002370.1, from coordinate 22,366 downwards.
TTATATGTCTGTGAGGGTGTGTAAGGCTGCCGTGGCAGTATATGTCTTTAAGGGTGTGTGGGGCTGCCGTGAGGGTATATGCCTGTGAGTGAGTGTTAGGCTGCTGTGGCGGTATGTGTCTGTGAGGGTGTGTGAGGCTGCCGTGGCGATATATGTCTGTGAGGGTGTTTGGGGCTGCTGTGAGGGTATATGTCTCTGAGGATGTGTGAGGCGGCTGTGAGGGTATATGCCTGTGAGGGTGTGTGAGACTGCTGTGATGGTATATGCCTGTGAGGGTGTGTGAGGCTGATGTGAGGGTATTTGTCTGTGAGGATGTGTGAGGCTGATGTGAGAGTATATGCCTGTGAGGGTGTGTGAGGCTGATGTGAGGGTATATGCCTGTGAGGGTGTGTGGGGCTGCTGTGATGGTATATGTCTGTGAGGATGTGTGAGGCTGCTGTGATGGTATATGTCTGTGAGGATGTGTGAAGCTGATGTGAGGGGATATGCCTGTAAGGGTGTGTGAGGATGCTGTGATGGTATATGTCTGTGAGGATGTGTGTGGCGTCTGTGAGGGTGTGTAAGGCTGATGTGAGGGTATATGTCTGTGAGGGTGTGTGAGGCTGCTGTGATGGTATATGCCTGTGAGGGTGTGTGAGGCTGTTGTGAGGGTATATGCCTGTGAGGGTGTGTGAGGCTGATGTGAGGGTATATGCCTGTGAGGGTGTGTGAGGCAAATGTGAGGGTATATGACTGTGAGGGTGTGTGAAGCTGCTGTGATGGTATATGTCAGTGAGGTTGTGTGAGGCTGCTGTGATGGTATATGTCTGTGAGGTTGTGTGAGGCTGATGTGAGGGGTTATGCCTGTGAGGGTGTGTGAGGTTGCTGTGATGGTATATGTCTGTGAGGGTGTGTGGGCGTCTATGAGGGTATATGCCTCTGAGGGTGTGTAAGGCTGCTGTGAGGGTATATGCCTGTGAGGGTGAGTGAGGCTGATGTGAGGGTATATGCCTGTGAGGGTGAGTGAGGCTGATGTGATGGTATATGCCTGTGAGGGAGTGTGATGCAGATGTGATGGTATATGCCGGTGAGGGTGGGTGAGGCTGATGTGAGGGTATATGCCTGTGAGAGTGTGTGAGGCTGATGTGAGGGTATATGACTGTGAGGGTGTGTGAGGCTGCTGTGAGGGTATATTTTTATGAGAGTGTGTGAGGCTGCTGTGAGGGTATATGACTGTGAGGGTGTGTGAGGCTGCTGTGGCGGTATATGTCTGTGAGGGTGTGTGGGGCTGCTGTGAGGGTATATGTCTGTGAGAGTGTGTGGGGCTGCTGTGAGGGTATATGTCTGTGAGGGTGTGTGGGGCTGCTGTGAGGGTATATGTCTGTGAGGGTGTGTGAGGCTGCTGTGAGGGTATATGCCTGTGAGGGTGTGTGAGGCTGCTGTGATGGTATATGTCTGTGAGGGTGTGTGAGGCTGGTGTGAGGGCATATGCCTGTGAGGGTGTGTGAAGCTGCTGTGATGGTAAATGCCTGTGAGGGTGTGTGAGGCTGCTGTGAGGGTATATGTCTGTGAGGGTGTGTGAGGCCGCTGTGATGGTATATGTCTGTGAGGGTGTGTGAGGCTTCTGTGTTGGTAAATGCCTGTGAGGGTGTGTGAGGCTGCTGTGATGGTATGTCTGTGAGGGTGTGTGAAGCTGCTGTGATGGCATATGTCTGTGAGAGTGTGTGAAGCTGATGTAAGGGTATATGTCTGTGAGGGTGTGTGAGGCTGCTTTGGGGGTATATGTCTGAGGGTGTGTGGGGCTGCTGTGGCGATATATGTCCTTAAGGGTGTGTGAGGCTGCTGTGAGGGTGTACATCTGTGATGGTGTGTGGGGCTGCTGTGAGGTTATATGTCTGTGAGGGTGTGTGTGGCGTCTGTGAGGGTATATGTCTGTGAGGGTGTGTGAGACTGCTGTGGCGGTATATGTCTGTGAGGGTGTGTGGGGCTGCTGTAAGGGTATATGTCTGTGAGGGTGCGTGAGGCGTCTGTGGCGGTATATGTCTGTGAGGGTGTGTAAGGCTGCCGTGGCGGTATATGTCTGTAAGGGTGTGTGGGGCTGCCGTGAGGGTATATGCCTGTGAGTGAGTGTGAGGGTGCTGTGGCGGTTTGTGTCTGTGAGGGTGTGTGAGGCTGCCGTGGCGATATATGTCTGTGAGGGTGTGTGGGGCTGCTGTGAGGGTATATGTCTGTGAGGATGTGTGGGGCGGCTGTGAGGGTATATGCCTGTGAGGGTGTGTGAGACTGCTGTGATGGTATATGCCTGTGAGGGTGTGTGAGGCTGATGTGAGGGTATTTGTCTGTGAGGATGTGTGAGGCTGATGTGAGAGTATATGCCTGTGAGGGTGTGTGAGGCTGCTGTGATGGTATATGTCTGTGAGGATGTGTGAGGCTGATGTGAGGGTATATGCCTGTATGGGTGTGTGGGGCGTCTGTGAGGGCATATGCCTGTGAGGGTGTGTGAGGCTGATGTGATGGTATATGCCTGTATGGGTGTGTGGGGCGTCTGTGAGGGTATATGCCTGTGAGGGTGTGTGAGGCTGATGTGAGGGTATATGCCTGTGAGGGTGTGTGAGGCTGATGTGATGGTATATGCCTGTGAGGATGTGTGAGGCTGATTTGAGGGTATATACCTGTGAGCGTGTGTGAGGCTGATGTGAGGGTAAATGCCTGTGAGGGTGTGTGAGGCTGATGTGAGGGTATATGCCTGTGAGGGTGTGTGAGGCTGATGTGAGGGTATATGCCTGTGAGGGTGTGTGAGGCTGATGTGAGACTATATGCCTGTGAGGGTGTGTGGGGCGTCTGTGAGGGTATATGCCTGTGAGGGTGTGTGAGGCTCATGTGAGGGTATATGTCTGTGAGAGTGTGTGAGGCTTATGTGATGGTATATGCCTGTGAGGGTGTGTGAGGCTAATGTGAAGGTGTGTGAGGCTGATGTGAGGGTATATGTCTGTGAGGGTGTGTGAGGCTGATGTGAGGGTATATACCTGTAAAGGTGTGTGAGGCTGCTGTGAGGGTATATGCCTGTGAGGGTGTGTGAGGCTGATGTGAGGTAAAATGTCTGTGAGAATGTGTGAGGCTGCTGTGATGGTATATGTCTGTGTGGATGTGTGGGGCGTCTGTGAGGGTATATGCCTGTGAGAGTGTGTGAGGCTGCTGTAATGGTATATGCCTGTGAGGGTGTGTGAGGCTGATGTGAGGGTATATGCCTGTGAAGGTGTGTGAGGCTGATGTGAGGGTATATGTCTGTGAGAGTGTGTGAGGCTGATGTGAGGGTATATGTCTGTGAGGGTGTGTGAGGCTGATGTGAGAGTATATGCCTGTGAGGGTGTGTGGGGCGTCTGTGAGGGTATATGCCTGTGAGAGTGTGTGAGGCTGCTGTAATGGTATATGCCTGTGAGGGTGTGTGAGGCTGATGTGAGGGTATATGCCTGTGAAGGTGTGTGAGGCTGATGTGAGAGTATATGTCTGTGAGAGTGTGTGAGGCTGATGTGAGGGTATATGTCTGTGAGGGTGTATGAGGCTGATGTGAGCGTATATGCCTGTGAGGGTGTGTGAGGCTGATGTGAGGGTATATGTCAGTGAGGATGTGTCAGGCTGATGTGAGAGTATATGCCTGTGAGGGTGTGTGGGGCGTCTGTGAGGGTATATGCCTGTGAGGGTGTGTGAGGCTGATGTGAGGGTATATGTCTGTGAGAGTGTGTGAGGCTGATGTGAGGGTATATGTCTGTGAGGGTGTGTGAGGCTCATGTTAGGGTATATGCCTGTGAGAGTGTGTGAGGCTGATGTGATGGTATATTCCTGTGAGGGAGTGTGAGGCTGATGTGAGGGTGTGTGAGACTGATGTGAGGGTGTGTGAGGCTGATGTGAGGGTATATGTCTGTGAGGCTGATGTGAGGGTATATACCTGTAAGGGTGTGTGAGGCTGCTGTGAGGGTATATGCCTGTGAGGGTGTGTGAGGCTGGTGTGAGGTAATATGTCTGTGAGAATGTGTGAGCCTGCTGTGATGGTATATGTCTGTGTGGATGTGTGGGGCGTCTGTGAGGGGATATGCCTGTGAGAGTGTGTGAGGCTGCTGTAATGGTATATGCCTGTGAGGGTGTGTGAGGCTGATGTGAGGGTATATGTCTGTGAGGGTGTGTGAGGCCGCTGTGATGGTATATGTCTGTGAGGGTGTGTGAGGCTGCTGTGAGGGTATATGTCTGTGAGGGTGTGTGAGGCCGCTGTGATGGTATATGTCTGTGAGGGTGTGTGAGGCTTCTGTGATGGTATATGCCTGTGAGGGTGTGAGGCTGCTGTGATGGTATGTCTGTGAGGGTGTGTGAAGCTGCTGTGATGGTATATGTCTGTGAGAGTGTGTGAAGCTGATGTAAGGGTATATGCCTGTGAGGATGTGTGAGGCTACTGTGATGGTATATGTCTGTGAGGGTGTGTGTGGCTGCTTTGGGGGTATATGTCTGAGTGTGTGTGGGGCTGCTGTGGCGATATATGTCTGTAAGGGTGTGTGAGGCTGCTGTGAGGGTGTAAATCTGTGATGGTGTGTGGGGCTGCTGTGAGGTTATATGTCTGTGAGGGTGTGTAAGGCTGCCGTGGCGGTATATGTCTGTAAGGGTGTGTGGGGCTGCCATGAGGGTATATGCCTGTGAGTGAGTGTTAGGCTGCTGTGGCGGTATGTGTCTGTGAGGGTGTGTGAGGCTGCCGTGGCGATATATGTCTGTGAGGGTGTTTGGGGCTGCTGTGATGGTATATGTCTCTGAGGATGTGTGAGGCGGCTGTGAGGGTATATGCCTGTGAGGGTGTGTGAGACTGCTGTGATGGTATATGCCTGTGAGGGTGTGTGAGGCTGATGTGAGGGTATTTGTCTGTGAGGATGTGTGAGGCTGATGTGAGAGTATATGCCTGTGAGGGTGTGTGAGGCTGCTGTGATGGCATATGTCTGTGAGGATGTGTGATGCTGATGTGAGGGGTTATGCCTGTATGGGTGTGTGGGGCGTCTGCGAGGGTATATGCCTGTGAGGTTGTGTGAGGCTGATGTGATGGTATATGCCTGTATGGGTGTGTGGGGCGTCTGTGAGGGTATATGCCTGTGAGGGTGTGTGAGGCTGATGTGAGGGTATATGCCTGTGAGGGTGTGTGAGGCTGATGTGATGGTATATGCCTGTGAGGATGTGTGAGGCTGATTTGAGGGTATATACCTGTGAGCGTGTGTGAGGCTGATGTGAGGGTATATGCCTGTGAGGGTGTGTGAGACTGATGTGAGAGTATATGCCTGTGAGGGTGTGTGGGGCGTCTGTGAGGGTATATGCCTGTGAGGGTGTGTGAGGCTCATGTGAGGGTATATGTCTGTGAGAGTGTGTGAGGCTGATGTGAGGGTATATGCCTGTGAGGGTGTGTGAGGCTGATGTCAGGGTATATACCTGTAAGGGTGTGTGAGGCTGCTATGAGGGTATATGTCTGTGAGATGTGTGGGGCTGATGTGAGAGTATATGCCTGTGAGGGTGTGCGAGGCTGTTGTGATGGTATATGTCTGTGAGTGTGTGTAAGGCTGATGTGAGGGTATATGTCTGTGAGAGTGTGTGAGGCTTAACTGATGGTATATGCCTGTGAGGGTGTGTGAGGCTGATGTGAGGGTGTGTGAGTCTGATGTGAGGGTATTCGTCTGTAAGGGTGTGTGAGGCTGATGTGAGGATATATTCTTGTAAAGGTGTGTGAGGCTGCTGTGAGGGTATATGCCTGTGAGGGTGTGTGAGGCTGATGTGAGGTAATATGTCTGTGAGAATGTGTGAGGCTGCTGTGATGGTATATGTCTGTGTGGATGTGTGGGGCTGATGTGAGGGTATATGTCTGTGAGAGTGTGTGAGGCTGATGTGATGGTATATTCCTGTGAGGGTGTGTGAGGCTGATGTGAGGGTGTGTGAGACTGATGTGAGGGTGTGTGAGGCTGATGTGAAGGGATATGTCAGTGAGGCTGATGTGAGGGTATATACCTGTAATGGTGTGTGAGGCTGCTGTGAGGGTATATGCCTGTGAGGGTGTGTGAGGCTGATGTGAGGTAATATGTCTGTGAGAATGTGTGTGCCTGCTGTGATGGTATATGTCTGTGTGGATGTGTGGGGCGTCTGTGAGGGTATATGCCTGTGAGAGTGTGTGAGGCTGCTGTAATGGTATATGCCTGTGAGGGTGTGTGAGGCTCATGTGAGGGTATATGCCTGTGAAGGTGTGTGAGGCTGATGTGAGGGTATATGTCTGTGAGAGTGTGTGAGGCTGATGTGAGGGTATATGTCAGTGAGGATGTGTGAGGCTGATGTGAGAGTATATGCCTGTGAGGGTGTGTGGGGCGTCTGTGAGGGTATATGCCTGTGAGGGTGTGTGAGGCTGATGTGATGGTATATGTCTGTGAGAGTGTGTGAGGCTGATGTGAGGGTATATGTCTGTGAGGGTGTGTGAGGCTGATGTGAGGGTATATACCAGTAAGGGTGAGTGAGGCTACTGTGAGGGTATATGCCTGTGAGGGTGTGTGAGGCTGATGTGAGGTTATATGCCTGTGAGGGAGTGTGAGGCTGCTGTGGTGGTATGTGTCTGTGAGGATGTGTGAGCCTGCCGTGGCGATATATGTCTGTGAGGGTGTGTGGGGCTGCTGTGAGGGTATATGTCTGTGAGGGTGTGTGAGGCTGCTGTGAGGGTATATGCCTGTGAGGGTGTGTGAGGCTGCTGTGATGGTATATGTCTGTGAGGATGTGTGAGGCTGGTGTGAGGGCATATGCCTGTGAGGGTGTGTGAAGCTGCTGTGATGGTATATGCCTGTGAGGGTGTGTGAGGCTGCTGTGAGGGTATATGTCTGTGAGGGTGTGTGAGGCTGCTGTGATGGTATATGTCTGTGAGGGTGTGTGAGGCTTCTGTGATGGTATATGCCTGTGAGGGTGTGTGAGGCTGGTATGATGGTATATGTCTGTGAGGGTGTGTGAGGCTGATTTGAGGGTATATGCCTGAGAGGGTGTGTGTGGCTGATGTGATGTTTTATGTCTGTGAGGATGTGTGGGGCTGATTTGAGGGTATATGCCTGAGAGGGTGTGTGTGGCTGATGTGATGGTATATGCCTGTGAGGGTGTGTGAAGCTGCTGTGATGGTATATGTCTGTGAGGGTGTGTGAGGCTGATGTGAGGGGATATGCCTGTGAGGTTGTGTGAGGCTGATGTGAGGGTATATGTCTGTGAGGGTGTGTGAGGCTGATGTGAGGGGATATGCCTGTGAGGTTGTGTGAGGCTGATGTGAGGGTATATGTCTGTGAGGGTGTGTGAGGCTGATTTGAGGGTATATGCCTGAGAGGGTGTGTGTGGCTGATGTGATGTTTTATGTCTGTGAGGATGTGTGGGGCGTCTGTGAGGGTATATGCCTGTGAGGGTGTGTGAGGCTGCTGTGATGGTATGTCGTGGGGTGTGAGGCTGATGTGAGGGTATATGCCTGTGAGGGTGTGTGAGGCTGCTGTGAGGGTATATGTCTGTGAGGGTATGTGAGGCTGCTGTGAGAGTATATGCCTGTGAAGGTGTGTGAGGCTGATGTGAGGGTATATACCTGTAAGGGTGTGTAAGGCTGCTGTGAGGGTATATGCCTGTGAGGATGTGTGAGGCTGATGTGAGGGTATATGTCTCTGAGGGTGTGTGAGGCTGATGTGAGGGTATATGTCTCTGAGGGTGTGTGGGGCGTCTGTGAGGGTATATGCCTGTGAGGGTGTGTGAGGCTGATGTGAGGGTATATGCCTGTGAGGGTGTGTGGGGCGTCTGTGATGGTATATGTCTGTGAGGATGTGTGAGGCTGCTGTGATGGTATATGTCTGTGAGGATGTGTGAGGCTGATGTGAGGGGATATGCCTGTAAGGGTGTGTGAGGATGCTGTGATTTGTATATGTCTGTGAGGATGTGTGTGGCGTCTGTGAGGGTATATGTCTGTGAGGGTGTGTAAGGCTGATGTGAGGGTATATGTCTGTGAGGGTGTGTGAGGCTGCTGTGATGGTATATGCCTGTGAGGGTGTGTGAGGCTGCTGTGAGGGTATAATAATAATAAAAATAATAATAATAATTAACGGTTTATTGAAGGAGCTTGGCAGCCAGAAGGCTGAAAATATACAGTTACATATTTGGGGAATGGGTTACGAATTACAAATAATATACAAGTAACATAAGTGACACAAATAAGACATAAAATAACTTAGATGGGGAAAAGCTCAAACTACAGTTCATTTCAACATAGTGACAGTGTTACAGTATTACAAGTTGTTGATAATTTTTACAATGGTTGGGACTGGGCTGTTCTTATAGCGATCAGTTCGTGCACGTATGGGCTGGATGCGGTTGTGGTGTCGAACAGCAATTCTCGGACAAGGGATCTCAGGTGGTAGTAGGAGCCGGTGTCGGGGATGGTGTAGAAGCTTCTTACCAAATTTGCAGATGAGGTCGTGGTGATGGTCAGTGAGAGTCGAAAGGGTCAGTGTGTTGAGCGCTTCTTGATATGTGGAGTAGGAGGGGGAGAGAATAATCTTGCATGCCCTCTTTTGTACTTTTTCTAGGTGTTTACGTTGTGTGGCATTTAGGGAGGAAGACCAGGTGGGGGAGGCATAGGTGAGCTTGGGAAGTATGAATGTTGTGTAAACACTGAGGAGCTCGTGTGCAGGAACTCCGAGGGACTTGAGTCGGCGGAGGAGGTGGAGACGGAAACTGGAGGATTTGACAACTTCATTGACGTGTGGTTTCCAATTTAGTTTGTTGTCTATGGTGACGCCGAGGAGCTTCGTGGAATCTACAACCTGGAGTGTGTTCGGACCTAGAGTAATGGAAGGAGGTGGGACAATGTCGGAGGAGAGGTTGATGTGCATAACCATGGTCTTGGTATGGTTGATGGTGACATGGTTGTTGGTGGCCCAGTTTTGGAGACTGTTCAATAAATCCTGAAGGGCGGTATAGTTGGGAGCAGAATTGTTGACGCTGATCCCAATGGTGGAGTCGTCGACATATTTCCAGCGAGCAGGGGTTTCTCTTAGGGCATCATTGATGAGCATAAGGAAGCAGAGTGGTCCCATCTTGGTGCCTTGGGGGACGCCACAGGTGAGTGACTGAAAGGTGGAGACAGCCCCTCGGAAGCGTACAGCTTGGCGTCGGTCACTGAGGAAGTCTGTAAGCCATGGTATGAGGCTTCTTCGAAGCCCGAGGTCAATAGCTTTGTTGATGATTATATTGTGAGGGTGTGTGAGGCTGATGTGAGGGTATATGCCTGTGAGGGTGTGTGAGGCTAATGTGAGGGTATATGACTGTGAGGGTGTGTGAAGCTGCTGTGATGGTATATGTCTGTGAGGTTGTGTGAGGCTGGTGTGAGGGGTTATGCCTGTGAGGGTGTGTGAGGTTCCTCTGATGGTATATGTCTGTGAGGTTGTGTGGGGCGTCTGTGAGGGTATATGCCTCTGAGGGTGTGTGAGGCTGCTGTGAGGGTATATGCCTGTCAGGGTGTGTGAGGCTGATGTGAGGGTATATGCCTGTGAGGGTGTGTGAGGCTGATGTGATGGTATATGCCTGTGAGGGTGTGTGATGCAGATGTGATGGTATATGCCTGTGAGGGTATATGCCTGTGAGGGTGTGTGAGGCTGATGTGAGGGTATATGCCTGTGAGAGTGTGCGAGGCTGATGTGAGGGTATATGTCTGTGAGAGTGTGTGAGGCTGATGTGAGGGTATATGTCTGTGAGGGTGTGTGAGGCTGATGTGAGGGTATATGTCTTTGAGGGTGTGTGGGGCGTCTGTGAGGGTATATGCCTGTGAGGGTGTGTGAGGCTGATGTGAGGGTATATACCTGTGAGAGTGTGTGAGGCTGATGTGAGGGTATATGTCTGTGAGAGTGTGTGAGGCTGATGTGAGGGTATATGTCTGTGAGGGTGTGTGAGGCTGATGTGAGGGTATATGTCTGTGAGGGTGTGTGGGGCGTCTGTGAGGGTATATGCCTGTGAGGGTGTGTGAGGCTGTTGTGATGGGATATGACCTGTGAGGGTGTGTGAGTCTGATGTGTGGGTATATGTCTGTGAGGGTGTGCGAGGCTGCTGTGGGGGTACATGTCTGTGAGAGTGTGTGAGGCTGCTGTGAGGGTATATGTCTGTAAGGGTGTGTGGGGCTGCTATGAGGGTATATGCCTGTGAGGGTGTGTGAGGCTGCTGTGATGGTATGTCTGTGAGGGTGTGTGAAGCTGCTGTGATGGTATATATCTGTGAGAGTGTGTGAAGCTGATGTAAGGGCATATGCCTGTGAGGATGTGTGACTGTGTGAGGCTACTGTGATGGTATATGTCTGTGAGGGTGTGTGCGGCTGCTTTGGGGGTATATGTCTGAGAGTGTGTGGGGCTGCTGTGGCGATATATGTCTGTGAGGGTGTGTGAGGCTGCTGTGAGGGTGTACCTCTGTGATGGTGTGTGGGGCCGCTGTGAGGTTATATGTCTGTGAGGGTGTGTGTGGCGTCTGTGAGGGTATATGTCTGTGAGGGCGTGTGAGGCTGCTGTGGCGGTATATGTCTGTGAGGGTGTGTGGGGCTGCTGTAAGGGTATATGTCTGTGAGGGTGCGTGAGGCGTCTGTGGCGATATATGTCTGTGAGGGTGTGTAAGGCTGCCGTGGCGCTATATGTCTGTAAGGGTGTGTGGGGCTGCTGTGAGGGTATATGCCTGTGAGGGAGTGTAAGGCTGCTGTGGCGGTATATGTCTGTGAGGGTGTGTGGGGCTGCTGTGAGGGTATATGCCTGTGAGGGAGTGTAAGGCTGCTGTGGCGTTATGTGTCTGTGAGGGTGTGTGAGGCTGCCGTGGCGATATATGTCTGTGAGGGTGTGTGGGGCTGCTGTGAGGGTATATGTCTGTGAGGGTGTGTGAGGCTGCTGTGAGGGTATATGCCTGTGAGGGTGTGTGAGGCTGCTGTGATGGTATATGTCTATGAGGGTGTGTGAGGCTGCTGTGGCGGTATTTGTCTGTGAGGGTGTGTGGGGCTGCTGTGAGGGTATATGTCTATGAGGGTGTGTGAGGCTGCTGTGGCGGTATTTGTCTGTGAGGGTGTGTGGGGCTGCTGTGAGGGTATATGTCTATGAGGGTGTGTGAGGCTGCTGTGGCGGTATTTGTCTGTGAGGGTGTGTGAGGCTGCTGTGATGGTATATGTCTATGAGGGTGTGTGAGGCTGCTCTGGCGGTATTTGTCTGTGAGGGTGTAATGAGATTAAAAAGAATATATATATAATAAGTGGTTGTTAAGTCGTCTTAGCTGGGGTGAGTATAATACTTTTAATAGCGATAATCGCTGATTAAAGCTAAAAAATATCGTTATTTATTTGGCCAATATGGATAAGTTTTTGTTGCTATAAATAGAAGGAAAACAAATAGCTTATGCTAAATTTTCCTCTGTTTTTTTCATTTAAGGCTTCGTTTACTATACCAACAGTACAGTACATTGGGTTAGGTTAAGTTAGATTAGGTTTGGTTAGGTTTTGTGTAAAACTAATCATTTATATGTATTTTTATGTTTTGAATGATCACTTATGACCAGTCAGATCTCAAAAAATTATAAATAGTACAAACAAGTTCTTGTTAATTGGCAATTATCCGTTTAGTATATCGCTTGCCCTCTGAGGCTCAATATTGCATAAACTACATAACACAGTATTCATGTATAAGCGATACTGAAAGCATTATCAAATACCACTAATCTTCGGCCAAGTGAGAAGTATCGTAAAAAGTTATACATGGTTTACTACTGTAGCCCCTAACACTGGATAGTGCCCAACCGGCTAGTAAGCTGATAAGTGGCGAATATGATATTAAAAAAAATACATCTGGCATCCGGTAGCAAGATTGATGACGTCATGCGCAGTGCAGCTTCACCTGGGTTCTTGCCTGGTTCAAACTTAAGCACTCAGTCGTAGTGGCATCAGACGTGAACTGACCGTCGACAGGTGGACATCCCCCAGCACTTCAGTTGTCTGGTGTCACATTATCCTCAGAGTCGTGTTAGATTGTATGGTGATATGTTATACTAGTAACTTTAACAAAGTATACAGTAAGCCATAGGACAAGACATCGTCGAGGTCTTCAAGATGGTGTTGCCTGCTTGGAGGACTTCCGTTCTTCTGGCATCTTTGTCTCTTCTCTTGCTTCTGGTCGCCGCCTCTAACGGAGCCAAGTCCAAGACCTTCTTCAGCAACAATGACGTGCCGCAGTATGAGTAAGTATCCTTTTGAGCGCGCTTTAGCTATAAAGTACAGTACAGTCACCCACACAAGTCCTGTCGCCTCCGTTGTTGCTTTCTGAGCCCTGAGATTCAGACTCGTGTACCCAAAATATTAGACATTGATGCATTATTCAATCCATAAATGCTTCGGATTCAACAGTCTGAATCTCGGGGATCGTGGTTCAGGGGGAGAGACGACAGGACTTTTGTGGGTTACTGTACATAATGGTGCATGCACTTGTGATAAGTTTAACAGCGTATGTTAGTTTTCATGTATTCCATGTGTAAAATTAATCATGATATAAAACTATTGCATCACGAAAAACTAGGAATAGCAACAACATTACTAAACAACTGCTTCATCAAACATATTCTTTGTCAACTTCTTAAACTGACTAAACCTTAATGGTATTAGTTCCGTTGAGAAGTTCGTTATATACCCGAGGTAAAGGGCGCACATAGCCTGTTGCACCCGTCCTGGACGTCAGGTCACTTCGCTGAACCTCCCACCAACACACAGGGTATATATATATAGATAGATAGATAGATAGATAGATAGATAGACAGATATAGTCAATTTAAAGTAAAGTCAGATTTAGAGGAAAACATTGATCCTCAGATTCTTTATCAGCACCGGGATCTTCTGAGGTAATATTGGAGGCTACGATTGATAAACAGTATAGCTGCTTAAATCAAGTCTTCATGTGGGTCATATAACTCGTGTACTCTATGTATCGTCAACCAGAGATCCGGCGACCCCACCCTGGGTCTCGTAACTGCAATTTTACCTGGCAATACTTGGTAAAGTAAGGCTGTATTTAATGGGGATTGTGATGGTGGATCTATTTTCACGAAGGAAATTATCGCTTTAGAGCAAAACATAGTCATCCTACTGTGTATACTGTATTGTGATGGGTGATTTGTGCCGCAAGGAATGAACCATGAAGCTTCACTTTACAGTAGTGTATACAGTATTCTGCAATACTGTGGTTTTTATTATATTCATTTAAAACACTTGGGATAAGAAAAAAAACAGAAACCACATGACATGATTTCACAAAAAAATAGCATTTGGTCTGTCTGTCTAGGTTTGTCAAGTAGCTATATAGTTAAAAGATGAAGTGAATTCACGAACTGACAGTACAACACAACAGTTCTCTGCCATCTGTCATCAGTGCCATGGCGGTGCTGACATTTTTGATCGGCGAGAGAGGGTTCACATTTACAGTAACTTACCTTCCGCTCAGGAGCATGGTAATCGAGTGGATGCAGGGCTCCCCTCCTGTTCCGGAGTTCGATTCCCGGGCACACCCAGTTCACCCAGCTGTAAATGGATACCTAACTTTAACAAATTGCGGAAGTTAAGGGGATGGAGTGCAGTACTGGCCATGCTGCCTCCTTGTGTACCGAAGGCTTAGTATACAGTAGGGTGTGTCAATTTAGGGGGTGAACTGGCTAAATTGAAAATCGAGTAATTTGGTAGCAATTTATTGTAGTCTTTAAGCATGCAAAACAATATTCTGGCATAAATTTTTTTTATAATAAGTCCTACCTACATCAAATGGATTTTTAAATGTACATATTTGTGAATTTATAACATAACCAGCGTTTGCACACATGTTACTGTTTCAAGTTTCAAATTATTATATTTTATTATCCGTAGTCTATTTGAAAGTAGCCAATGCCTTCATACTCTCTTTGCTTTGGTTTCTTGTCATCAGTAGTCTGCTTGCTATTTGTGCTTTGATGTAACCTTCTCGCCTCTCGTGGCTGTAAACATGGCCCGCTGCTTCTGTGACCATTTTCACACATCTCTCCACACTTTGAGTGTGGGAAGGCCACTTCGGCACCTGCATTGGAGTCTCTTTAAGGTTTCTCAATTCTTGGCTAGTTAGACTTGTTGTCAATGGTGGCTCTAAGACTTCCAAACTCAAGTCAACCAATTCTGACAATTTGGTGGCATTGACGTTTATTGGGGGAACTTTTCTTGAATGAAACGAACAGTCTCCCAACTGGTCGTCATCTATTAGCGTTCCTCTAATCTTTAGAATGACTTCTACAGCCTCGGTTCGGAGATTGGTACATTGACTGCAAAGCATTGCTTGCAAAACTGCTTCTGATCGAGCATACCAAGCGGACCTTCTTGCCACAGGTAACACGATGTCCCTCACTACCTTCCTCTGTGTTCTTACTAGCTGCAATTGAAACAAAAGGTGATTGGGCCCATCCACCCACATAGGATTAAGTTTCACACTAAACCACTGGGGAAGATAAACTCCAATAATAAATTCAACAATTAACCTCAAATTCTTCAGCACTTTGCCCTTCAATTCGTGTTTGGAAATCCAAATCCTGCAGAAACGAAGAGCTGTAGTTAACCAACGGCTGTGACTGACAGGTCCAATCTCCAAGAGAGCCAATGACTGAGGCACTTCTCCTGATCTTATTGCTTGGGCAATACGATAAGCATAGGATTGATCTGTGCTGAGATCTTTGATGACTCCTTCAGACAACGCCGGAAGGGGAGGGCCAACTTCGACCTTTGGAAAGGTTGTATTTATTTCTAGTTGTGTTGCTTCATCCAGCATGATGCCAAGGGGACCTGACCACTTGTTGTTGCTCTTTGTAGGACCATCAAGTTCCTGGATGAGATGACGAAGAGGTAGCTCGCCTGTATGTAAATCACATACAATCCAAACAAGTCTTCTTCCTAGTTTTTTCTCTAAATGCGTCATTACACCCCCCTGCCATCCGGTGTTCACTGCAGTTGAATCTCCACCAACAGCCTGCATTGAACTGCCAAGTCCTCTCTCCTGAACCCAACATAAAATATGATCAGCAATGACCTCTGCATGTTTCTTCCCTTCTACTTCAGTTTCGGGAGCAAAGTGAAACAAAAACCGACCACCAGGCTCAGAACAGACAGAGTAGTGTTCTTCTTTGATGAGACCTGGAAACTTTCTGTTCACTCCCTCACTTCTAGCAAAACTTTTGTGTCATCTATTCTTCCATCAAACAAAAGACAGGAGAGCCCTCCCTCGCTTAAATCTTTTTCATGCTGATCAGATATTTCCTTCATTATTTTTTCTTGTGCTCTTCTAATTTTATTATGATCTATCACCAAAGATACATCCTCTTGGCTGATGAGGCCTGCATCTATCCAAGCGGCAGTTGCAATTTCTGCAGCCTCACGAAGTCCAGCATGGTGGCGAATACTAGCTAAAGCAATGTTTGAAATATTTCTTGTGTTGTATTTCATTTTCTTTGGTAAAGGTTCAGATGGCTCTTTGGAACTATCATCTGATGTTGCTTCCTGTTCATCAGAAGAGCTATCAAAGAAGTGATAAACATCTTGACACAGCTCTTCCTCTCTTTGGATGGCTTCTTCACTCTCCATTTTCTTCTTTTGTTCCCTCTCTCGGATTAGTTCTCTCTTCTTGGCATTAGCAATCTGCTTCTTTGTTTCTGAATAATCTATTGAACCCATTTGCATGCTTCCTTGGCCTTCTGCCTTTGTCCTCTGTGCCTTTATAAATTCAAGCTCTAAAACAGGGATCTTCTTTTCACGAGGACAACCACAATCAATGTGGGAATTATTTTCTCTCTTACCTGAGTGAGAACAGTTGGATTCAGAACATAATTGTATGGAGCACTTGCAGGTCAAAATGTCAAACAGAGTATCAAGTGTGTGCAGAAATTCATTTTTCCTGGCCAAGTTTCCTTTACCAAGTGATATTTCAACTGCTTTGTGCCATAATTTCGTTAGTTTTAGCTCAATAGTTCGACACTGATTAATCACAGGTGGTTTGAATAGTGCATTAGCTTTTGTCCATTGATGCAGAAGAGGGACTATCATGTCATTTATGAGTTCTTTATCTGTATAGTTCCTTCTGTCCTTTGCATTTTTTTCTCGAAGGAGTAACCCTAATCTTAGCATGTCTCTCACTGTTGGAAGTTCTGATACAGGAAGCTCCTTCCCTTTACCAACTAGCAGGCTCAAGTGGGTTGACAACTGACTTCTTGTCTTCAATTTTGACATCTTCACACTATCTGACAAATAGAAAAATATTTCAATGTTTCATAATTCAATTGTTGTTTCAAAAAATATCAATTTGTTTATCAAAAATGCTGTAACAGAAATAACATAATAATTTCTTAGAACATAATGTTTTTTACAATGATATAAGTAACTGCAACAATCAATATGCCCTACTTACAATAATTAAAATGTAGAATTCGTCTGGTAGAGTAGGTGCAAGTGCAATGAGAGCAAACCACCGTCTATGATATCTAGAAGGAGAGTGAGCCGGGCGCCTTATCCTCACGCTTGGTACAAGTCAAAACAAGAATTAAACTGTCCCACACGGAGAGCCTGTTCATGTTCATGTTCTGACATGCATATTGTACACAAGCTATAGAACCATAAAATACTCCATAATCCATATGCTTACATGAGATTAGTTAATATCAAGTGAATAATTCTAATCAAGTCTCATTAATTTGTTGAAATACTGATATTTGAAACTTTAAGGTATAATTGATGTAGGTGAGGGTTATTTAAATTCATTTTTGTTTGCTAATCTCAAGTTTAGACATAAAGAGGCACAATATTTTGACTACCAAATTTGATTTTTAACATGTTGACAAAATTGACACACCCTAGTATACAGTGTGTTGTACCTACACTGTCCCTAAAGGAAAGTCAAGTCGCTATATATATATATATATATATATACAATTATATGTAATATATATATATATATATATATATATATATATATATATATATATATATATATATATATATATATATATATATATATCTTGATAAAATCACACGGGAGAATGGAAACAACGGAGTACATTAGCTTCCGTCTATATTCAAGACATGGTTGGGAGAAGATTGGGCTTCTTCACTAGCGAACGTTTCGGTTGTCACAGTTTCTATCATCAGACAAACTAAACACACGTACGGTATGTATTAATATTCAAAGGCAAACGATTAAAACACAACAAATTCAAGTGACTGTTCGTTCCTGGAGATCATTGGCTTTTCTGCCTTCGTGTAGACTGTAGCGGGACCCCGTGTTAGCTATAGGTCCGTCTGCTCTTATAATTGACTGTTATAATAACTACATTTAACTTCATTGTTCAACTTGTCTTTAGTTATGATTTGGATTTTTTTTATTTGTTTTAATCGTTTTTTTAATATTAGTACATAAGATTCGATTGTCAGAATATTGTTTTTATTTCTATTGGTTACTCTCCTATGGTGATGTGTGTGTGTGTGTGTGTGTGTGATGTACAGTACATCTAAACTTATACAATATACAAAAAGACTCGAAAGTCACAGACAGTATTATACACTATACAGCATACTTCAGTTATAAACACAATTCATAAAGCAGTTATTTAGGGATTATGACTTTCACAGACACTGGATTAGTTTGGGATTATTGTATTAAACATATTTCAAGGTTTATTATTCCTCACAGTCCCACAACACTCGACTTCTTCGCTGAACACTTGTACGCGAGGTTTAATATTTTACCTTTGAAATTATCAGTAAAAGTGTGTGAAGAAATACTAGAGATTGTGCTCAAACCAACTCCAGTGTACTTAGCGGGTAAGAGGTACAGTACTTACGTTAGTGAGGATAATGAGTTGGGAGGTATTAGTGAGGGTAATGAGTTAGGAAGTGTTAGTGAGGATAATGAGTTGTGAGGTGTTAGTGAGGATAATGAGATTATGAGGTGTTAGTGAGGATAATGGGTTATGAGGTGTTAGTGAGGATAATGAGCTATGAGGTGTTAGTGAGGATAATGAGCTGTGAGGCGTTAGAGAGGATAATGAGTTGGGAGGAGTTAGTGAGGATAATGAGCTGTGAGGTGTTAGAGAGGATAATGAGTTGGGAGGAGTTAGTGAGAATAATGAGCTGTGAGGTGTTAGAGAGGATAATGAGTTGGGAGGAGTTAGTGAGGATAATGAGCTATGAGGTGTTAGAGAGGATAATGAGTTGTGAGGTGTTAGTGAGGATAATGAGCTGTGAGGTGTTAGAGAGGATAATGAGTTGGGAGGAGTTAGTGAGGATAATGAGCTGTGAGGTGTTAGAGAGGATAATGAGTTGGGAGGAGTTAGTGAGGATAATGAGCTATGAGGTGTTAGAGAGGATAATGAGTTGTGAGGTGTTAGTGAGGATAATGAATTGTGAGGTGTTAGTGAGGATAATGAATTGTGAGGTGTTAGTGAGGATAATGAGTTGTGAGGTGTTAGTGAGGATAATGAGTTGTGAGGTGTTAGTGAGGATAATGAGTTGTGAGGTGTTAGTGAGGATAATGAATTGTGAGGTGTTAGTGAGGATAATGAGTTGTGAGGTGCTAGTGAGGATAATGAGTTGTGAGGTGTTAGTGAGGATAATGAGCTGGGAGGAGACGTGAGGATAATGAACTGTGAGGTGTAGTGAGGATAATGAGTTGTCAGGTGTTAGTGAGGATAATGAGGTGTTGGTGAGGATAATGAGTTGTTAGGTGTTAGTGAAGATAATGAGTTGTGAGGAGTTAGTGGGGATAATGAGTTGTCAAGTGTTAGGGAGGATAATGAGGTGTTGGTGAGGATAATGAGTTGTTAGGTGTTAGTGAGGATAATGAGTTGTTAGGGGTTAGTGAGGATAATGAGTTGAGGTGTTAGTGAGGATAATGAGTTGAGGTGTTAGCGAGTATAATGAGGTGTTGGTGAGGACAATGAGTTGTTAGGTGTTAGTGAGGATAATGAGTTGTGAGGTGTTAGTGAGGATAATGAGGTCTCAGGTGTTAGTGAGGATAACGAGGTGTGAGGTGTTAGGTTGGGTTAGTGTGTTGGGTGACAGTACTAGCGGGGCAGTATGTTGGGTGACAGCAACTAGCGGGGCAGTGTGTTGGGTGACAGCACTAGCGGGGCAGTGTGTTGGGTGACAGTACTAGCGGGGCAGTGTGTTGGGTGAAAGTACTAACGGGGCAGTGTGCTGGAGGACAGTACTAGTAGGGCAGTGTGTTGGGTGACAGTACTAGCGGGGCAGTGTGTTGGGTGACAGTGCTAGCGGGGCAGTGTGTTGGGTGACAGTACTAGCGGGGTAGTGTGTTGGGTGACAGTACTAACGGGGCAGTGTGTTGGGTGACAGTACTAACGGGGCAGTGTGTTGGGTGACAGTACTAGCGGGGTAGTGTGTTGGGTGACAGTACTAGCGGGGCAGTGTGTTGGGTGACAGTACTAGCGGGGCAGTGTGTTGGGGGACAGTACTAGCGGGGCAGTGTGTTGGGTGACAGCACTAGCGGGGCAGTGTGTTGGGTTACAGCACTAGCGGGGCAGTGTGTTGGGGGACAGTACTAACGGGGCAGTGCATTGGGTGACAGTACTAACGGGGCAGTGTGTTGGGTGACAGTACTAATGGGGCAGAGTGTTGGGTGACAATACTAACGGGGCAGTGGTATGAGTGACAGTACTAGCGGGGCAGTGTGTTGGGTGACAGTACTAGCGGGGTAGTGTGTTGGGTGACTACTAGCGGGGCAGTGTGTTGGGTGACAGTACTAGCGGGGCAGTGCGTTGGGTGACAGTACTAGCGGGGCAGTGTGTTGGGTGACAGTACTAGCGGGGCAGTGTGTTGGGTGACAGTACTAGCGGGGCAGTGTGTTGGGTGACAGTACTAGCGGGGCAGTGTGTTGGGTGACAGTACTAGCGGGGCAGTGTGTTGGGTGACAGTACTAGCGGGGCAGTGTGTTGGGGGACAGTACTAGCGGGGCAGTGTGTTGAGTGACAGTACTAACGGGGCAGTGTGTTGGGTGACAGTACTAATGGGGCAGAGTGTTGGGTGACAGTACTAGCGGGGCAGTGTGTTGGGTCACAGTACTAGCGGCGCAGTGTGTTGGGTCACAGTACTAGCGGGGCAGTGTGTTGGGTGACAGCACAGGCGGGGCAGTGTGTTGGGTGACAGTACTGACTGGGCAGTGTTTTGGGTGACAGTACTTACGGGGCAGTGTTTTGGGTGAAAGTACTAACGGGGCAGTGTGCTGGAGGACAGTACTAGTAGGGCAGTGTGTTGGGTGACACTACTAGCGGGGCAGTGTGTTGGGTGACAGTACTAGCGGGGCAGTGTGTTGGGTGAATAGTACTAGTGGGGAAGTGTGTTGGGTGACAGTAGTAGCGGGACAGTGTGTTGGGTGACAGTATTGGCGGGGCAGTGTGTTGGGTGACAGTACTGGCGGGGCAGTGTGTTGGGTGACAGCACTAGCGGGGCAGTGTGTTGGGTGACAGTACTGGCGGGGCAGTGTGTTGGGTGACAGTACTGGCGGGGCAGTGCGTTGGGTGACAGTACTGGCGGGGCAGTGTGTTGGGTGACAGCACTAGCGGGGCAGTGTGTTGGGTGACAGTACTGGCGGGGCAGTGTGTTGGGGTGAGAGCAGCGTGTATGAGGGTAAATACGGCAGTGAACGTGTAGCATCCGTTGGTCCCTCTTTTATCGATAACTGCTTGGTCTTACAACATATTTGTAGATAAACAGTAATCTCCCGGCCAGGTGTTACTAATCCTGGACACACCTGCACCTTGCACCTGCGCTACCCTGTACCTGTTCTGACAATATTATTCTCTATGCTACTTATGGTCTGGTCCCTGGAATATCACATGTATTATTCACCATCTACTTTACATTTTCACTTTTATAATATTAAAATTTTCTCTTCCTTCTGTAGATTGACAGGATCCTCGAGCTCCCTCCCCGCTGGATCCCACAGAGTACAGAGAGACACTAAAAGTAAGACGAGGAAGGGTGCTTCTAAATGGAGAGACACCAAGTCTTCTGCATCTAGGGACTTTTCTCTGCCTTATGAAGCGGAGGAAATTTTGGAGGTGGATTCGTCAGGGATACCAGATCGCCCCTACGAGTAAGTAGAAACATCGAAGGGTATGTATGTATGAGAGTGTAAATATACACTCAAACTTACTGCATATCTCACTCCTGTTGTTTAGTTTATATCAGTTTTATTTGTGCATGGAATATATTTATGCCAACTTTAATAATATATTATATTATTTTTATTAAATTTAAAGGAAAACTTTGTAACCTGTGTGTTGATATATGAAAATTGCATCCGTAAATTAAATTAATAACAAGTAACCTTATAATTTTTGTTTTTACTCAAAGTCAGAGAATGAAATATGAGTTGTACAACAAAAGCGAACTTTTTCAACAAGCAATGGATGGTTATTACTATTTTGTTTAACTCTTAGAATCTTGATGCTTTATCCCGCGATAAGGTACAGTACTGTATAGTACAGTATATCCTACAGTAGGGACGGAATAAAGAATATACTCATTCTTCATCTTCTGTCAATCAATTAGTCTTACTGCTGAAAAAGATGTTTTGCTAAGTATTCCTTTTCATAATTGGGCTCCCAAGACTTTTTGTTTTTGTTTTTTTACAGGATTAGCCCACCAGGGCACATGTCACTCACCCACATCGGGGACTGGGGGGCCAAAATATAATACTACTACTAATAATAATTGTAATAGTAATAATAATAATAATAATAGTAATAATAATAATGATAATAATAATAATAATAATCGTAATAATAGTAATAATTTTAGAACATAAAATTATAATAAAAAATAAAAATTATAAAATACTACTAAAAATAATATTAATAATTATACTATAGAGCCATGAATAAATATGAAAAAAAAATCAAGAGTGAGAAACGATATACTGTACGTATGTTGTGTTGTCAAAGTAAGAGAAACAATTGAGACCCTGCAATTGTAAACAAAGCAGAAAGTCAGATCAGCAACCCGAGACTTGGCCACAATTTTCGTGATGCCTTGTGGCAGCAGGGTCCACCATTAGACTATACATTATGCTTCCAATATCTTCCCACAACTTGGCATCAATCATCTTTGACAACAAGTTCTCATCCCGTCTACGCACACCGTTGCTTCCTTTGTCCCACTCTTCGTGTTTACCTAACCCTCCACCTCCCATCATCATCTGAATAAACAATATTTTACCAGTGTCTCACTACTGTTTTAGTTTGATCACATTACGTCAGCAAACTTACTGCAGCTCAACCGCTTTTAGTT
>CAUDMG010002369.1:25000-144005 GCA_958450375.1 Homarus gammarus | reverse complement strand
CTCTACGTCTCTCAAGGGAGTGCAAATTAAGATGCTTTAACCTGTCTCTATACTCAAGGTTCCTGATACCCGGGATTAGTCTTGTCATTCTCCTCTGGATTCTTTCCAAGGATTCTATATCCATTCTGTAATACGGTGACCAGAACTGGACTGCGTAATCCAGGTGTGGTCTCACAAGAGCAAGATACAGTTTTAGGATGACCTCGCTAGTCTTGTAACTAACACTCCTTTGTATGAACCCAAGTACTTTATTAGCCTTGTTACGAGCAAAAACACATTGTTTACTTGGCTTAAGGTTCCTACTTATCATTACTCCTAAATCTCTCTCGCAGTCGGATTTCTCTATGGCATCGTTGTTCATCTGGTATCTGGTTTCCCTGTTTACATTCCCTATACTGAGTACTTTACATTTGTCAATGTTGAATTTCATCTGCCATTTTTCAGACCATTCGAAAAATTTGTTTAGATCCTCCTGTAGTTTTGCCGAGTCCTCGTCAGATTTGATAACACGTCCTATTTTAGTATCATCAGCAAATTTACTTATGTTGCTGTCTATGCCGATATCTATGTCGTTTATGTATATAATAAACAATAATGGTCCAAGTACTGAGCCTTGGGGAACTCCACTTGTGACGTTGCTCCAATGGGACTTAGTGCCGTTAATGCTCACTCGCTGTTTCCTGTCCTGTAACCACGCCCTAATCCATTTAAGGATGTCACCTTTGATGCCATGAGCTTCTACCTTTCTAATTAGTCTTTCGTGGGGTACTCTGTCGAAGGCTTTGCTAAAGTCGAGATATACCACATCATAATTGTGCCCCTCGTCCACTGATTCGAAAACTGATGAAAAGAATGTTAATAGATTAGTTAGGCAAGAACGTCCGCTTGTGAAGCCATGCTGGGAATCATTGATCAATCTGTGCTTCTCCAGGTGATTTCGAATAGAGTTTGAAATGATTGCTTCCAGTAATTTGCCTACTATTGATGTTAGACTGATTGGGCGGTAGTTAGAGGATAGTGATCTATCCCCCTTCTTGAAGATCGGTATTACATTCGCTATCCTCCAGGATTCTGGTACTACACCTGTTTTTAAGGACATGTTAAACAACTTTGCTAAGGGCATACTAAGCTCTTCCTTACATTCCTTTAATACTCTGGCAAATATCTCATCGGGACCAGGTGACTTATTAGGCTTTAGTTTGTCTATTTGCTTACTAACATCGTTACTAGTCACTACTATCTCACTTAATTTGTTTTCTTCACTATCTCTGAATAGAGTCGGTGCCTCGGGTATCATGTTTAAATTTTCGCTGGTGAAAACTGTTGAAAAATATTTATTCAAATTATTGCTCATTTCTCCGTCGTTATCAGTGAGCTCGCCGGAGTCTGACCGTATTGGTCCAATCTTTTCTCGTGTTTTAGTTTGGTACATTTGGTAGAATCCTTTGGGGTTTGTCTTTGCCTCCCTTGCTATCCTTACCTCATTATTCCTCTTTGCTTTCCTTATCTCGGTTTTAACCCTACTCGCCAATACCCTATAATAGTCCCGGAGGTGAATTTCGCCACGATTTATCCTTCTACCTATAGCCTTCCTTTGGCCAATGATGTTCTTTAAATAATTATTTATCCATTTAGGGTCATTGTTGTTTGATCTGAGTTTTTTGTATGGTATGTTCTGCCTTTGTGCATTAAGTAACTCACTATTTAAATTGTCGTGGAACTCGGCAATCTCAGATCTCGTTATCAGGTCGGTGTCATCTGTCAGGTTCACGGCCAAGCGCGACACCCCCTCTCTTAGCTGCCTCTTTAAACTGTCAAAGTTTGCCCTTCTGAAATCTGGTACTTTAGTGGAATTTTCCTTACGTCTGCCCTGAAAATCTAACTGGAATCGAATTTCTTTGTGATCGCTGTTTGCAAGTTCGTTCCCTACCTCGACATTGCTAATGAGGTTTTCTCTGTTTGACAAAACTAAATCCAATATATTATTACCCCGTGTGGGTTCGGTTATATGTTGACTTAGGAAACAGTCCTGGATCGTCTCGAGAAAATCCTCTGATTCTGAGTTTCCCGTAAGGTCGGTCCAATCTATTTGGCCAAGGTTAAAGTCGCCTACTATACAGACTTTGTTGTGTATGGAAGCCCTGCGCATTTCATCCCAGATAAGTCGCTCATTGACTCTGTCAAGATTGGGGGGTCTATATATTACTCCTGTGATTAATTTTTCCCGACCGTCGCTTAATTCTATCCAAATTGTTTCTGTATTCCTCTCAGTTTTTATTTCCTTATTTATTTCACACTTCAGATTATCCCTAACATAGATTGCTACTCCGCCTCCTTTCCTGGTCTGCCTATCGGTATGGAACAGTTTGTAACCCGCAATTTGGTATTCGACTGGTAATTCACGTGTGTCTAGGTTGATCCATGTTTCAGTGAATGCAATTATATCGATTTCTTCTGTACATACCAAGGCCCTAATATCATCCATTTTGTTTCTCATACTTCTACTGTTCGCGTAATATACATTTAAGTTAGTCGTGTTCTGAGTCCTTCCCTTACCGCGTTTAGTTTTAAACTCCCTGTCTAATTTAGTTATGTCATCATTCCTAACACTATTTCCCTGTAATCTTTCGCCTTGTTTACCCGCTCCCACTGCAGTCTCCTCCACCCCCGTGCCCCTATGTTCTCTTAGCAGTTTAAAGACTTCGATATCTTTTGAACTGCCCCCTCTAGAGCCCCAGCCAGGGTTGCTACTCCATCCCTAGACAGGTGCACCCCATCCCTAGCATAAAGGTCCCTTCTGCCATAGAAGTTGTCCCAGTTGTCAATGAATGGGACTGATATTGACTTGCAATATCTGTCAAGACGGTCGTTAACACCAACTGCCCTTGACAACCATTCACTGCCAACTCTCCTTCTAGGCAGGACACCGCATATGATAGGGATCCCTCCCTTAGTCCTAATACGATCTATGGCTGCCTTGAACTTATCAAGAAGCTCCTCGCTCCTACACCGGCCAATATCATTGCCTCCTGCACTGAGGCAGATAATGGGTTTGTTCCCATTACCAGACAAGATATTGTCCATCCTGTCAATTATATCCCCCACCCCAGCTCCTGGCAAACACACCCTCATCCTATTTTTGTTTTTACCACAAAAGGCCCTGTCCATGTACCTTACCTGTGAGTCACCAACAATTAAAGTTTTTATACCTTCCTTGTCATCCCTGTCCCTGACTGTACTAACGTCCAATTCGTCTATCAAGGGACTGAACGGGTTGGTACACTTAGCTGTTGTTGTCGTTGTTGTCGTATCCTTGGTGTGCTTCTTCACCAAAAGCTTTGTCTTCCCACTACTCACAATTTTCCACTCGCTTGATTTTTCGTCAGCCACTGGCTTTACTCGTCCAGCCTCTCCTTTTAACATCGCCATCTCTTCCCTTAATTTCAAGTTCTCCAACGTGGCCCTCTCAATTTCTAACTTGGCCTTCGCCAATTCTTCAGTGGACCACTCCAGTTTGGTCAACAAACGGGGAACGTTAACCCTTGGACCACCAATATACTTAAAGTAGTCCCAGACTTTGTTATATTTCAAACAATGCCCAGTCAACGAGCTTATGGCGCCGTGAACCTCTAATGGGAACTACCCGTATCACTTAGGTGGTCAGAGTAACGTTTTACTAAATCCGGCTTCTAAACACGAGGATCCATATATATTTCATTAGCCCAATAGCACACGGACTTCTACATACAATCAACACCTCAACCCGCCAGGATTCGAACCCAAGACCCACTAGCCCATGACTGTGACAGGGGAACGTTAACCGCTGGACCACCAATATACTTAAAGCAGTCCTAGTCTTTGTTATATTTCACACAAAGCCTGTTCAACGAGCTTATGGAACAGTGAACTTCTAATGGGGACTACCCGTATCACGTAGGTGGTCAGAGTAACGTTTTACCAATTCCGGCTTCTTAACACGAGGATCCATATATATTTCATGAACCCACGGCCCACGAGCACATGGGCTGGATGTCTTACTTTTTTCAAACAAACTAATTGAGTTTGATCAGTTTTCACAAGATATGAATAAAAAGCACAACTCATATTACTTAAACACTCACGTTCTTTGTGTTCACTTTCTATTAAACTTGCAAACACAAATTGTCAAAAACAAATATGGCAACGTCTAGTCTTAGCTGATTAAAAAGCAAACCTCACACACTGACGTTCAGACAATGAGCCAGTAGACGTCTATGACCTGTGAGTCTGATTCTGTTCACAGTAGTCGACGTCACGAATTGAGAGCCAGCTGTATTTTAACTCTATTAATAATTAGAAAAAATAAAAATAATAATGATAATTATAAAAATGATAATAATAATAAAATCAGATATAATCATATAAAATATATGTCAATAAATTTTATTTCAAAATGGCATATCGTAAAAATTTAACTATCATAAGATCTGAAAAGATTATCCAAGAAGCAGCTTCTCAAGATTTCAGTCACATATTAAGACATGAAAAAGACTCAAACTTAGCGCTCCTAGTGTGCATCATCCCCCAACAGGCAAGTTCCCCTGTGCCAAATATATTTTTAGTATGAAATATTGTGCAATAACATCCTCTGCTTCAAGAGCAGTAGAAAAACTATTGGTAAAACAAAAACAAAAAAATCTCTGGTAAACTATGAATTCTTAAAGAAAGTGAAAGTGGCATTCGGCACTTCTTTTGTGATGGTGGATGATTTTAAAAGTTTTATCCTAAAAATTGTTAAACAAATCAAGTAAACCGAAATTATCCCCAGAAGCAATTAATGTGATATTTTAAATTTATTGATAGTTTGTAGTTTGATTCTACTGTTCTTGCACACATTTATGCCACTTCTGGGGATTTTAACAAAGGATTTAAATCTGAACTTAGTAAAAATTTGCATCAACCACCCTTTTGTTGTTCAACTACCCCCCCCCCCCCCCTCTCTAAAAAAAACATAAGGATGGACGTTCGAGGATCCCCCAAACTGAAACATTCTTACCATCAATGAACATTGACTTTTGACCCTTTAACCCACAAAAAGTACATTTATTGTAAGTATCTGGCTGGTAATAGTCATGTCTAGCAAAATAACCAGCACATACGAATAACAGAAATGCAAATGACAATTTGTACTGCAAAGGCTAAATCAAGACCAAAGAAACGACACAAGGACGGTACACTTGGCCCAGTTCATGTTACCGTCCACCCCAGGCCTGCTGAGGCTGTGACTGTGCTGGTGGAGTATTTGTGTCGGTCACACGTATTCTCACACATTGGCTGCTGTCTTGTACAAATGTAAAATCACGGGGTGGGGGAGGTGGGTGAATGTCAGACCAATAACGAATGAAACAAGCGACTGGTGAAGCTTACATATCCCTGTATGTGGGTTACTTATATTTCAATGACAGAGCTGAGAAAAATCGTCGGGGCTAAACAATATTTGCATATGTTTGTCACCAATCACTGTTTAGTGAAATTCTGTTGAGAATCGTACAACACGTTGATTTTAGAAACTTGTGGTAATAGAAATGCAACTTTTATTTCAGAGAAACACCTCATAACCACAGACAGACATACTGTACATAATATCCCCGTACATATTATGTACATACAGTTTGTACATACTGTACATAATTATCCCCGAGAGAAATTCTGGGGCAGGAAATTAAGAAAATTTTCGTGTTTGAAAAGAACCTAGAAATATAAACTAATGGCTTCGGAATGATTCCCAGTAATGACACTTTGCTCTACACTTAGATACGGGTAGATTTTATTTACATAAGATAACGGTAAAACACTGAATTTCAGATATACGCTTCACAATATTTTTGACTATTTCTATCTTGATTATTTTTTTTTTATTATCCAGATCGTTTTATATTCTATGACTTCATGCAGAGTTTAATGAAAGCTGTAAATAAAAATATTCTGAAGAAAACCAACAGACAACTTGAGATAATTAAAAAAAAAACGTGAAATGTAAAGTAACAATTAATATAGAAAATCTCCGTCTTATCGGGAATAACCCACTGAAAATCAATAAACAGTGCAGTATCCTCTATCACATTCGTCAGTCACTCACTCTTGCAGCAATGAAACAATTTATGACCTTGTTTACCAACACTTGATACACTGTATCACAGTATGGGTGGCCTCATGCTCGATTAAAACACAACCAATGGTCACTGCCCAGAAGTGATTTATGAAGATAATGACCTACTTGAAAAAAAAAGGAACAACTCACACTAACTAACAGTTTGCTAAACTAAAAATATTAAAATTCGAGGATATTAACACTTACTGCTGTTTTCTATTTTTTAAGAATATGTTAATCACTTAATTGAGAATTATTATATCCAGTTCCGGAACAACCAGAGGTACAACTTAAGACACCCAGTCTTCTGATTGCACTTCCTCCTTATGCGCTCCTCTCAGTCCCAGACCTCAATAAAATATCATGGTGTGAAGGTGTGGAACAGCTTACCCCCACCCATCCAAGGAAAGACTGTGCTTCTTTCCTTTAAATTATCTCTTAAAAAAACATCTATTGTCTAAGTATTAATATTTTTATAATTCTTCTTTATACCCTTAAATTTATATCATATATTGTCAAGTAGATTGAAATTACCATTACAATAATTATATATTTGCCGTTAAGACATGATCCTGACTGTGTCTATCCCTATGTTTCACCTTAATACAACCCATGTTGTATTGCTTCCCTCATTTACCAGATTACTGTATATCAAATTCACTGTAAAATATGTATACTCTTATAATATAAATGCAAACACAAAATAAATAGATAATTAAATCAATAAATACAGAAATAAGTACAGAGGTGATAATTCTGTAGTATCATTCTCATATGAATTTACTTACACCCTCTTACATGAAATAATTTAGATGATACGAAATGTTATAAAATAATGCCTTGAGAAATATATAGCAGGTGCCACTAAAGTTGCGGTCACACAAGTGCTTTTACCCAAAATAAATCCACTGTAGCTCTGAATTTTCAACGAACTCCTCATATAATCTCCACAGTATTTATTGTCGAAAGTCGGACGATACTAAGCGTCTGAAAATCCACAGTACGGTGGGTTGACATTTCCAATAGAGGGTCTAATGTAATAATAAAATTTACACCAAGTTTTCAGCTGTAGGGAGCTGGAATTGTCTACAAAGTTGCACGTATATCGAGCAGTAGTCCTACCCACCATGCTATAGGGCAGCGAGACATGGGTCACATACAGGAAGCATCCCAAAGCACGTGAAAACATTCACCAACGTAGTCTACATTCTATCCTCCGAGTTCGCTGGGAAAAAAAGAGAATAAATGCCGGTATTCTCGCTGACACCAACTGTAGGAGCAATGAGGCTACCATTATCCATGAGCAACTACGTTGGACCGACTATATTACCTCGTGGACGACATTAGACTGCCAAAAGAGCTACTTT
Organism: Homarus gammarus; assembly: GCA_958450375.1. Classification (NCBI taxonomy): domain Eukaryota; kingdom Metazoa; phylum Arthropoda; class Malacostraca; order Decapoda; family Nephropidae; genus Homarus; species Homarus gammarus. The sequence continues at coordinate 136,508 of CAUDMG010002369.1, read as the reverse complement.
ATAGTCACCTCACGAGCAACTGAAAAGGTATAAGGATAGTCTTCAGACAAACATGAAAAGTGCCAAATCGAGCCCCTCACCTGGGAGACGATTACTCCACACCGAAACTCTTAGAGGAGCACCACACAAGAAGGTGTCAATACTTTCAAACTAACCCGACTGCAAACCGAGGCAGACAAGCGCCAACGCCGGAGAGACGCTGCCGCCTCCCCTTCCGCATTAGATGTGGATGTACCATCCACAAGTGCAACATCTGTGAATGACCATTCCGGTCCCGTATCGGTCTCTTTAGTCACCTTATAACTTACCAATGAAGGTGACATCCTTAATAACTCATATCATTGTCTCATAGGTGGATGATCGTCATACTCGATTCTGAGTGACAGCAAAGTATTGTAGTCGTAGTGTGCGTGTGTTGGTTGTGTGTGGTCTTCATGGAACATAAATTCTCGAACGGTAGTCATTGATTATTATCTTATTTAATTCATTGTGTATTGCAGTACATTGAAAATTTGGTATATACGCCATCGAATGATTACATCAAAATGTTATATCAGAAGAAAACCTCCCATTGTCGCCTTTGACAAATGAATATTGAATGTTGCTTTAACAACACAAGTACTGTAATGCCAACATGTTTCCATTTTAATAAAAAGTGTGGACAGAAGTCTGAAGTCCTTCCACCAAACATAATTTATTTATAAACATTTTCAACACATATTGTTAGTTGCACACTGGTTTCAAAAAATGAAATGTTTGAGATGATACCTGATTGAAAATTTCTTAAATGACACACGCGTCAAACGCCGATTTCGGTGTGTTTTCAGTGATCTGTCTATTCACACCCGTCGCTTGGCCCTTATCCCTTTATAGATAAAGAAATAGATAGATTTAGAAAGTCACATTTTCATTTAGAGTTCATCCTTCTTACACAACCAGACACGACACGTACCTCGGATACTGAAAGAGATTGCAAGCACTCTTATTATTATTATTATTATTACATTGTTTATTTGCTCTATTAGTATAGTATAGCAGATTGTTCTAGCAAGCAAAAACCACATGCGAAGGAAGAATCACTGCAATTAACTTCAACCTCTTATTGTTCTCACTCTGGCCAAAGTTTAACGTGAACAGTATGAATGGTATCTGCATAATATAGCAGACGAGGAAAATGATAGACATAAATTTAAGCCACTTCTTTCCGTGCTGCCCCCTCTCACCCCGCATTCTCTTGACGTCACTATACCTTGCTATAACATCGTTCACTAAGGAAAAGCTACTATATATAACAGTCTATTTAATGCGTAACATTCACTTGATTTAATACTCTCTATGTGTCTGTTAATAGTTTCTAGTGTGACACATCTCATTACATAGGTGTTTAAGATTTGCTTACTACCAACAGGAGTGTAATTAATAGGAAATGATATATCCAGCCAAGGAGGAATGGCATTAATGGGTTCGTCTTGGGTGATTGGGTCATTCAATTTCAAGAGATCTGCAACACTTTTATAAAGCCACACCCCAAAAAGAGCTTTTTGTGGTAGGTTAGCGAGACAGTCGGAATTACTTAGATAGAACAACAACTCAGTTTGAGCTATAGTTTGGGCACCATTGTTCTTCAAATCTTTGTCACAAAACATGGTATTAAGTGGAGCTATCCTCTCAAATAGGGAGGGCAGCCCGAGCAATTTCTCTTGTTTACAATTTTGGTTGATTTTGGGCATCCTAGAATGATGTGCATGGCTTCATTTTGTATTACCTCAAGACTGATGAGTTGTTTAGGCGGAATAGTCACAAGATGGACAGCATGATAGTCAACTACAGAACGACTGAAATAAAGATAGAAAGTACGAGCATAGGTGATGTTAATTCCATAGCCCTTCCCAACAAGGGTTCTCAGGGGTTTAATGGTCTGCATTAGTTTGGCATGAAGGTTGGCGACAAAGTTTGCATCATTCACACAAATTCCAAGATATTTATAGGAGCTACATAGTTCCAAGGGCATGCTGCTAATGTTAAAGTCAAGAGGCAGAGGGTAAGCAGGACGAGGATTGAGGACTCTTGTCTTGTCAACGGATATTATTAAACCACAGTCCTCTGAGCAAATACATCCAGCAAGGCTTGGTGCCTGAGCTTGGTCTGTGTCATAATGGAGATATCATCAGCATAGCATTTTACAGCCCCGTTTGGCTGAACTGGAATGTTGGCAATAAGCTTGTGCATCGGTATATTAAAGAACATAGGACTTGACACTCCTCCCTGAGGCTTGCCAAGCTCAAATAATCTCATTCTCGCACTTTTGACTCCCATAAAGAGAACACTGGCATTCCTGTTGGACAGATAATCCCTTATCCATGTCAGGAGGTCACCTTGGATGCCGAAATTAGCTAGTTGCTCAAGTATAATGTCTCTATTAGATACATCAAAGGCTGATTTAAGGTCTATGAAGGCTGTTTGTGTCTTATTTTTTGAGTGAACAAGATATTCGGCAAAGCATGTTTGCGTGCTGTGCCCAGCCATGAACCCATACAGATTAGGGGCCAGTTTGATTTTGACTTGAAACATGAGACGTATGAGAACAACTCTTTCAAGGACTTTACACATACAGGATGTGAATGAAATGGGCCTTAAGTTTGGAGAGATAGCTTTAGGGATTGGTACTATGTTTCCTTGAGTCCATGTCTTAGGCAAAATACCCTGTGTGAGGCTTCATTTTATACAGGTCAAGCAGTTGATGGTTAGGGACCTCATTTAACAATCTCAGGGTGTTATAGGTTATGCCATCCTCCCCAGGAGACGATGATTCACCGTGATGCGTTACAGGAAACTGGTCGGTAAGGTCTAGTGAGGGACAGGCTATTTCAACATTGAAACCCCTATTAATGAGTGTGGTTATAAGATATTGCTGTATGTCAGGAGGCAGGGAAGTAATTTCTGACACACTAGACCATTGGTCTAATAGCATGTCAGCATATTCTGCAGGGCTGTGATGAAGTTGGACTGGGGTGGGTGACTTGGTAATGGCTCTAATTTTGTTCCATACTTCTACTAGAGTAGTTGTTTTATTAATTCCCTGTAAGAAACTCTGAGAGATAATTTTCTGTTCCAACATGTTAGAGGGGAGCAAACACCCAAGCCACTAGACCTCATCATAACAAACGAGGAGGGTATGGTGGCCAAACCGGAACACCTTGCCCCAGTTAGCACCAGTCACCATATAGTGCTGTCATTCAGATTTAACTGTTACCTAGTTCAAGATAAGGCCAGGCGAAGGTGCAAATATTACAGGGGAAATTACAACGGGATGAGAGAAGAGATGAGGGGTATCCAATGGCCTGACTCATTCAGGCACAAGAACACAGACACCAAGCTGAATATCATAACAAGTAAAGTCTCCCATTTGATTGATAAATATATACCCAAGACCAAACCCACTGCCTCTTGGAATACGAGGGAATCCCTACACATGAACCATGTGGCGGTTTAAAAAGTTAAGAAGAAAACCCAGAAATTCAAGATGTAGGTTGGGTCAAACGATGAGCAGGACAGGAGGATGTATGCAAGAGCCAGAAACCAAGCAAAGGTAGAGTGTAGAAGGGCTGAGAAGGCTTTCCAAAGGCTGGTTGCAAGCGAGGTTAAGTCAAACCCAAAGGCGTTTTACCGCTATGCAATGTCGAAAATAAAAACGCGTGTAGGATTATCAGACCTGAGGCTTGAAGATGGTAGTTACGCATATTCTGACCAGGGTAAAGCTGAGGCATTGAACAGCTTCTTTTCCTCGGTGTTCATAAGAGAGGATGAGATTAACCTTCCTGGGTTTGAGGACAGACGGTTCGACACAGCACTGATCCACATTGGGTTCACAGAAGAGGGTATTAGAAATAAATTGTCAAAGCTAAAGGTCCATAAGCGTCCCGGCCCTGACATAGTGCACCCCAGAATGCAAAGAGAGTTGTGCAACGAGCTTCATGAGCCCTTGAAGATCCCGTTTTGTAAATGCCTGGATGAACAAAAGGTACCCAGTGATTGGAAAGTTGATTATGTGAGTCCGATCTTCAGGAAGGGCGATCGTCACTCCACGAACAACTATAGACCGATGAGCCTGACTAGCATAATATGTAAAGTACTTGAGAGTATTATCAGATATGCCGCGATGGAACATCTACTAAGAAACAACCTTGTAAAGGATTGCCAACACGGTTTTATGCCGGGGCGCCCCTGCTTAACACAATTGCTGAAAGTATTGGATATTTGGACCCATATTCTGGAACGGGGTGGTAATATCGACAATATACCAAGCTTTTGCTAAGTCTTTCGACAGTGTACCCCACGAAAGGATGAAAAACAAACTGGAAAGGTACGGAATACGGGGAACTGTCCTACATGACCGCAAGCAGTGTGTGGTGATTAATGGCACGAAATCATCATCTGTACCTGTCACAAGCGGGGTACCACAGGGCAGTGTATTGGGCCCGCTGTTGTTTGTTTGTTTCAAAAATGACATGCCTTTAGTTGTACACTCCTTCATACAAATGTTTGCCGATGACGCCAAGTTATTTCGGGAAATCAAGAACCATGAGGACTGTGAAGAGCTGCAGAAGGATCTCTGTGAGGTCCAAGAATGTTCAAAGAAATGGCTGCTGAGATTCAATGTCACGAAGTGTAAGAGGATGCACCTGGGGCGTACCAACGGCAAGAAGGCGTATATGTCCCAACGGGATGAAGAAACCACACTATTTGAGACTGAATGTTAGAAGGACCTAGGTGTGTATGTTGACAATGAACTGAAGTTCACGGGCAAATGCGAGAAGAAGGTAAATTAGGCAAATAAATTATTGGGTCCTATAAGAAGGTCGTTCAGATATCTTGTCACTCGCAAAGATCTTGAAGAGTGAAGTGCTTCCCCATCTGGAGTACTGTCATCCCATTTGGTCCCCGAGATATGATAGGGACTATGAGTTGGTTGAAAATGTTCAAAGGAGAACCACCAGACTGGTGCCTGCACTTCGGCACCTCAACTACCCTGAGAGATTGGAGCACCTGAACTTGCCTAGCTTATACTACAGACGGGCAAGGGGCGACCTAATTGAGGTGTATTAGCATCTCAAGACACTCAGTTCATTGTCCTTACTTGCATCTGGCGGACGCTCCCCCCACAAGGGGTCACAGCTCAAGATTGAAGATGCCGCAGGTCTAGAAAACTTTGAGGGCAAACTTTTTTAGAGTGATAGTTGTGAACTCTTGGAACAATCTAACAGAGAATGTTGTGACGGCACCGAGTGTGAGCTCTTTCAAGACCAGACTTGACCAACACTGGAGCAGGTTCAGGTACATTCAGGAGCCGGTGCATGCGTAAGAGAGACGTGACCGATCGCCCAATCGGCTAGCGAGCCGATCAGTGGTGAAGGGGATAAAAGAAAATAAAAGAAATACAGTCTGCCACACGGCAGTTCCTGCAACGGTTTATGTGAAACTAAACTCACTAACAATATTGAACATTTCAATAACATCCCTAATTATACGAGACACTGCATCAAAACGTCAAGACAAAGTGGTGATGTCGCGCGATATGCTAATATTGCGTGTAACACTTCTGTAAGAGATGATTTTAAGGTTCAGGAGGAGTTCACGGAGAGTGTTTTCACTGAATTACCTAACGACACACGAAATATCCTAGTAGGAGTAATCTACAGAAGACTCCACAAAAATGTAACGAAATAAGTTCAGAGAGGAAACTTTGCTACTTTACAGGAGATTTCAACCTTGATCTACTAAAATCAGAGATGGACACCTCAGTATTAGACCTTCTTGCAACCTGTCATTCTAAACTGTTCTTCAACACTATAACCAAACCTACTAAAGTAACTGCCACCTCTGCCACTGTGATTGATCATATTTGGACTAACAACACTCCTAACAATCTTGCAAGTGGAATTATTAATAACTATATTTCAGATCACTTCCCAGTGTTTGCCATGTATAAAACAGCCACAAGTTCTGAAAGTGTCTAGTAAAGTCACAACAAACAGAGACTACTGTGCTGACAACATGCTCCTGCTCGAAAACAACTTAATGGATGGAAAGTGGGATCTTGTTTATGCTTCGGAAAACCCTATCGTGATCTACTGCAACTTCTCTTGCATCTTCAATGCTTGCTTTGATAAATGGTTCCGCCCTCAAGAGGAAGTTAGTAAAAACTGTATCTATCTCCAAACCCCATATTATAAGTGAAATCAAGGCAACATAAACTCCAAAGAAAATTTGCAAAGACTCGTAACTTTCGGTGATGCTAACCGAAGTATCAGAAATAGAGTGACTCAAGCAGTTAGAAATGACAAACGTAGCTATTATACAAATAAGGTCCAGGCAGCATCGAAAAACAGTAAGAAAACCTGAAGTGTCATAAATTTTATTCAGAACAGGAACTCTCACACTACGGCCCCTCACTCGGCTTTTATGATAAATGGTACAGTTTTAACGGAACCCTCCCTTCAATGATTATTTTATCAATCTTGGCCAAAATCTTTTAGAGAGCATCACTAATCACCATGGGGAATTTAGAGACTACCTGCAAAACAGACAGGAAATTGAGATGTTCGTATTACCTGTCACGGCAGATGAATTGTTGACCACCATAAAAATGTCCAAAGATGCAGCAGCAGGCGACGACAATAAACCAATGAGCATCATTAAGAAAGTAGCCCACCTATTACTACCAGTTCTCTTACACACTTGTAACTCTTTCACTAGTGGTGTCTCTTCGGATAAAATTAAAATTGCTTGGGTTCACCCGGCATATAAAAAATCTGGGGACAATGGTCTTTTCAATAATTACCGCCCATATCAATCAACCGAGCTTTGAGTAAGAGACTGTAGAAGCTAGCATGTAGTAGACTAAATTCCTTCTGTCGTGTCAATAACATCCCTACAGACTCTCAGTTTGTATTTAGAGCTAGAAGGTCAACTGAGAGGGCTCTGCTATCCCTTACTAATGACATCCAAAACTCTTTTGATGACAGTCAGTCCAAAGTCGGAATATTCCTGGATCTCTCTAAAGCCTTTGATGCTGTCGACCATTCCAGCCTTCTGTCAAAGCTTGAATATTTTGGCGTTAGGGGCTTATCCCAAAATTGATGTACCTCATATCTGTCTTACAGGAAGCAGTATGTGTGCTTTAATAATCATCTATATGACTCTTCACCAATTTTGTATGGCGTCCCACAAGGCTCCATTCTCAGTCCTGTACTGTTCTTGCTATACATAAATGATTAATCCACTCCAACACACTCGTCAAATACAATTCATTTGCAGACGATAGTAATCTCTATGCCAGCAACTGAGATCGCCATTCCTTGATGAGAACTATGAACACTAAATTGACTAAAATCAGGACCTGGGTGTACGTAATGAACTGACCTTAAGCCTCGAAAAAACCCACTACACAATCTTTCACAGATTTGACCCCATGTGTGTCTGTAATACAGTCTTCAAACGTGAACCAAATACTAAATTCCTTGAGGTCATTGTTGATGATAAACTAAACTAGGTCTCACCATTTCCTCTAATACGTCATGGAAGCCACACATCCACAACATTGCTAAAGCTGCCTCCAGAAAGCTGGGAATGCTGTACAGATTCCGTAGCTACTTCACTCCCGAGCAGTTGCTTCAAGTTTATAAGGGATTCATTCTTCCTAACTTGGAGTACTGCTCTCATATATGGGTGGCTCTTCTTCTGCCCAACTGTTAGATAGGGTGGAATCAAAGGCATTTCGTCTTATTGACTCTCTTCCTTTTGTTGATATTCTTTCTCCCCATTCTCCTCGCCTCACTGTTGCTTCACTCTATCTCTTTTACAGGTGCTTAAAATGGCAATGTTCGGAGGATTTGGCATCCTGTGTACCGCCGGCAAGGCTGTGAGCTTTGAACACTCGCCTTGCCCACGGTGCCCACAGTTTCTCTGTGGGTGTCTGTCACACTAGAATAATCCGTAAAGATACGTACATCCTTCTTTCCTCACTCAGCCAAACAGTGGAATGCTCTGCCATCTTTTGTGTTTCCATACTCATACAATCTGTCTCACTTTAAAAAGCTGGTTTTCCGGCATCTTCGTGGTGTAGATCAATATAACCCTTTTTTTCTATTTTAAAATTTTTTTCCTCCAATTTCTTCGCCCCCTTGGCCCCGTTGTAGGTCGATGACATGTGCCCCGTAAAAAAAAAAGCTGTACAAACCACATACAAGCCATTCACAGTAAAGTCAATAAACAGTGAGGTATCACATTCGTCAGTCACTCACTATTGCAGCAATGAAAGAAATCTATTATGATCTTGTTTATCAACACTTGATACACTGTCACTCAATATGGGGGCCTGTGGCTCTACAAAAACACAAACCCTGATCACTGCACAGAAGAGAGTTGTGCAGAAAATGACGTACTTGATAACAAAATAAAAAATTATCACACTAACGAACAATTTGCTAAATTGAAAAAGTTAAAATTCGAGGATATAAACACTTAGTGCTTCACCGTATTTTCTTATGAATCTGTCAATCACTTGATTGACACTAATTATTTCTAGTTCTGGAATAATCAGAGATAATGTACAACTTGAGACGCTCAGAGCTACTTCATCCTTGACCACAGAAGGGTTAAGACATACCTGGTGCTGCTCTGGCAGCAGCCAGGTCAACTGTTATGTTGACCCATACTAACTCCCCCTCCTGAACTCTCCTCCTAACCGGATTATCAACAAGTTCTCGCCAGAAGTTACTATTTTATTTTTGGAATGGAATGGAACCAGTGTTGAATAGTAGTGAACAGTGCTTAAGTCAGTGAAAAACAACTCAACGGTAATAGCTAAGTCGTTCCCAAGCTAACAGTCACACAGTGAGGTTCCAGGTACCCAGTGATAACTGCCCATAAAACTCAACAACACGAGCTATGTGTTAATCCGTTCATGATAGGGAGGCCTGGGACCACACGTCACTCACTTGCGTGAATGAGGTCCTGTGACACCAGATCACGTGGTGTCCCCTTGATGCTACAAAACCACGTAGTAGATGTGTTGCTACAGCATTATGGGAGGTTCCTTATAACACCATCTGTGAGGGAATTGCTACATCACATCAGGTTTCTCATAACACCATCTGTGAGGGAATTACTACACCCTGTGATGCCCCTTATAACACCATCTGTGAGGGAATTACTACACCACATCAGGCCCCTCAGAACACCATCTGTGAGGGAATTATTACACCACGTCTAACCCCTTATAACACCACCTGTGAGGGAACTACTATACCACATGATGCCCCTCATAACACCATCTGTGAGTTACTACACTAAGTGTTTGCTCTTCATCACCCCACCGCACAAGATCTACGTGACCTCCACTGTAAACATTAATCTGTATGTTCACTGTACGCTCCCTTCCTTTAAATCATCTCTAAAACATATCTATTGTCAAAGTATTAATATTTTTATGATACCTACTTAATATTCCTACTTTTATTGCACCACCAAAACCATTATATAAAAAATTGTCATGTAGATAGATATAAACTACCATTGCAATGAATATATATTTGCAAAGACATGATACTGAGAGTTCCTGTCCTCTTGTTTCACCTTAATACAACCCATGTTGTATTACTTCCCTCCTGTATCATATTAATGTATATCAACTCCACTGTAAAATAGGTATATATATATAATGTCAGTGTAAAATAATTAATAAAATCAATAAATATAGACGTGATAACCGTGGTAATATTCCGTTATGTTCTAACTTCCACCATGTTATGTGTGCTAAATGTTACATAATACTTCCTTGAGACAAATGTACAGTATATATTAGGTGCCTTCAAGAGAGCTCAGACTCTCTACTGGCTGAGCCATGTCAGTATTGTTAATATCATCGACTCTTTATCTGTATTTTTCTCGCTAAAAAAACTGTTTCAATATCAATATCAATAACAGACGGAGGTATAGTAACCAGATGGGGAGTTTTTTTTTTTTTCATTTATTGGGCACCCCCCACATCCTTGTGTAAGGTGAAGAGCTGAAGCGTTTACAGCGCCCAACAGGGAAGCATGCTAAGTTCATGCTTGCCTTATGTCTCATGAGTTAAGGGCCGGGAGGGTGAACAGGCAGTCACGTCATAAATGTCCACAGGTCAGGTCGATGGCACAAGCCCAACACCTGGCAGCAGGATGAGAGAGAGGTGGACCCTGTAAGCTGAGTGAGGAGCAGTATAGCTTACCACGATCAAAAGTGACCATTGGGGGCGACGGCAGGCACGGTGGCGATCCAAAGCGAAGGAGGAGATTTGTGATGGAAAGTGACGAGCAGGTGTGTGGCGACGGAAAGGACAGTATCGATTAGAAGTGACAGTTGGAAGAGTGGGAGAAGAAGAGACATTAGTGATTGGTAGTGACAGTGGGGAGGGCAGTAACTGAATGAACAGTGGCGACTAAGGTAACGGAAGGGACAGAAAAATCGGGAGTCGTGTCCTACGTGGACGGATTCGGTGAAGAGAGCAGATTTGAATCTGAAATACTCTTCTCATACCATACACATAAGTATGTTCTTGATTATGGTTTGTTGAAAAATTTATTGTTATTTGAAAATACAGTTACAACTGTAAACGTTGCTCCTGTTATTGACCTACCAGTACATAGGGCAACCCTACACATAATAATATCTCTGACAGCGTGAGTTTGATTATAGTGTAGAAGCTGTCGCCAACACAACAACCACACCCTAAGTTAATGAGTTGCATGACCCAGTGTCAATGAATAATCCAAGAAGATCGAACAGCTGGCCAACGGCATTGGCTACCCATTACCCCGGAACAGGATCCGCAAATCGATCAACATCCAGGTTCCTAATTACTGCTGGGTAGACAGAGGCAATTAGTGTAAAGAAACATGCCCATGTTTCACTCTGCCAAGGTAATGAACTCAGGTCGACTCACTCGCGAGGTGAGTATGCTGACAAATACACCATACAATAGAGTGTTAGTTACAAGACTAGCGAGGTTATCCTAAAACTATATCTCGTGCTTGTGAGACCTTACTTGGATTACGCGGTTCAGTTTTGGCCACCGTACTACAGAATGGATATAGAATACTTAGAAAGAGTTCAGAAGAGAATGACAAGACTAATCCCGTGCATTAGGAATCTTGAGTACAAAGACAGGAAAAGCGTCTTAATTTGCACTGCCTCGAGAGACGTAGAGTGAGGGCCGATATAACACATGTACTCAAACTATCAAACGAGGAGCGAACTAATAGCAATAGTTTAAAATTAGACAAATTAAAATTAAGGCGCGAATAGGTAAACACTGGTTTGGAAATAGACGAGAGGATGGGTGGAACAAGTTACCAAACATCATCATTCACTCGAAAACGTTGGATAGCTTCAAATATAGGTTGGATGGATATATGAGAGATAGGGGTTGGTTGTAAACAGGACTGCCCAGTATGGGCGAATAGGCCCGCTGCAGTTTCCTCTATTCTTATGTTCTCATCTCATGTACTACCGCCATCACCACCACCACCATCACCCTCTCCGCAAGGCCCGTGGCTCCCTCATTTAAGGTTTGCAAAACCAAATATGGGCATACAAACTCGTATTACCAATTCAGGAATTTGTTGACAAAACTGCTAGAAAAAAAAAAAACTTAATATATAGTAATAAAGAGTCGTTGTAAAATATCATAACTACATTTATCAAATCTTGAAAGGTGTTCATGCAGAAGCTTTATTATAATGAGAATGACGCATATTTTAAATATATATATATATATATATATATATATATATATATATATATATATATATATATATATATATATATATAAACCTGAGTTCTTTATATGGAGGATCTGTCATAAATTTTTCAAATGTTCTCAGAGATGTATTATGACGTCATATCCTTAGGTGTGACTAAATTACTTTACTTTTCCGCCGTATTAAAACCGCCCACGAGAGGCAGTCACACTTGGACTGTCGTGGGACACCCATATGTCAAACTGATGCTTACCACAAACCAGATTGTTACATCTGCGTTTTGACTGTATTTGTGCATCCACCATGGACATACGGCGTTTACTGTTGTTTTAAAGTGTTAATACAGACTGTATTACTCGAAACTGGTGTTTGCATGAATTCCTCGATTCTTGGAGGTCACATACAAACACACCCCAGTTTCTTAATTACCAATGGTGCTCATTAGCAGTTGATTTCGACTGGGGTTCCTGGGGTCATTGTGAGTTAAAACAAGTGGAATTTGTGAACTATTCTCCTGGAATAAACCGTTCACCTATGTTCCGTTGTCTCAACCGACACGCCCAAAGGTTTCTGAAAACAAATTGGCTTCCCCAAATGGCGTTTATACATCTCTACCACCAGGTACCACCACCATAACCACCACCTTGTACTACCAACATCACCTTCACCATGTACTTCCACCATCACTACCACCATGTACTCCCACCATCACTACCGCCATGTTCTCCCACCATCACTACCACCATGTACTACCAACACAACTACTAACATGTACTCTCAACCTCACCACCACCAGCATCAGTATCTCACTATAATTGACCATCACCATCATCACCAGCACTATCACCCTCACCATCACCATCACCTACATCATCACCATCAACTTTAAATTTACCATCATAACAATCATCACCATCACTGTCAACACCATCAACTTCACCATCATAGTCATGCAATACTTACTGTTCTCGTCTGTTGTGCCATTCATGCATGTGTCACTCGTGTAGCTACTGTTCGTCTTGGAGGCCACACACACGTGGTAGGTGGTCCAGGCCTCCAGCTGGGTGATGATGTAGCTCAGCGAGGTGGTAGTAGTTGTATTACTACCATCACCGTTACTGGCGGGACTCCAGGTGATCTTGTAGGTGACGTCACAGTTGCCGACGTCTTGTACCTCCGACCAGCTCACGTCCAGCAGAGTGGAGTTGTCTGTATAGTTGTTCACGTTGACGCCAGTGACTGGGTCAGGGTCTGGGGGGATAATGTACAGCAGCAGTTAGTGAGTATTTTGGGTGTGATGCTGTGGACGTGTTTCATTAAGTAAAATACAATGTTGTAGTGAGACTATCTAGTATCTATTTGTTCCTCAAGGAAGTGAAGGTTTTTGATGAAGGTGTTATAGTTAGAGCCCCGGGCAGGACCACTCATCACAATATATGGTACACAGTAATTAAGAACGATCCACGTCTTTCACAGGAGTAAGAAACGTACAGACAGTACAAGGTTGTGGTGCTCGCCACACTAAGTACTCCCACGCATTAACTTTTCTGTTACAAGAGACTTGCTGCCCTGCCTCTTTCCTCAGTGATCCAAATAATCTTTACTGTATACAACAAAAAAATTATGGAAGTGGCTGAAGCTGTCCACTAACTTATGTCTGTAGTTTGCAATCGTCTGGCGCCACCGAGAACTGGTATTGACGTCAGAAATAATAACTTGTTATATTTGTCTTTTTTCCTGAATTATAACGGCTTAAGAAACAGACAGACAAATTGTATATATTAGCCTTGTCAATAATTAGTCCTTCGTCTGTACTCACCTCTGAAGATGTGAATTACACAAAGGCGCTTGGGAACTTGTTTTCTATGTGGTTATCAGCATATACATGGATCACTCCCACCTACAGTAATTTATTTGCATATATATATATATATATATATATATATATATATATATATATATATATATATATATATATATATATATATATATATATATATATATATATATATTCATCTTCTCTACGTATTTATTCATCCACTAACCATGTCATCTATCCAACGCTGGATTTGCCCACTTGTGAATCCAGTCACTCGTCTATCAATGTGTGAAGGGAGTCGTGAAGGAAGTAAGACTGGTTAACACTCAAGTGGTCGGTGTAAAGGAAGGACACAGAAGGATCAGAGGTATGTCAAGATTAATTATATACTAACTTACATGAGAGCGGAACCTATTAGTGAGAGTGAAGGCTCTAAAGTGTTATTCGTGCAATAAGAACCAAACAATATATTAATCTATTACACAAAAAATGCTGTTGAATATTGAGGTGTTGGCGCAGGGCGAGCAGTTACCTTGATATCGAAGAGCCACCAAAGGAGGCAACTAAGAGTTAACCAGGTTATCAGGACTTACACAAGAACGCCTCTGAACTGATATTTGTGTATCTGTTGGGCTCAAAGAGCGAAGACTAACCACAACGCGTTGTGGTTGTTTGGAAAATAACGAAAAAGCGAAATTTTAGGTAAGGTTCGGTTAGGTTACGTTTGTTTGGGTTGAGTTTGATGAGGTTTAGTTAAATTAGGTGAGGATAGGTTAGGTTGTATCTATTGGGTAAAACCGAAGACGCAATTTTCCCTTTCTGGATCTTTAGAAAATATCCACAACACGCTGTGGTCGTTTTCGATCTTTGAGCCCAACAGCAATCAAATAACGAAATGAATTATCTAGAGGTAAAAAAAAATTATAGTAGCATTTCTATTTCATGGTATTTCGGAAGTACAAAAAGACAAAAAGTATGTAAACATTAGTGCCAGTTGTAGGTATTAAGGCTAAGTAGACATTCTAGAGCGAAGGATGTTAACAGTGTGAGGCTAGAGTTAATATAAACAAACAGTTAGAGATTAAGAAGAGACTCAACAGGACTCGACTCTCCAGTAAGTATAAACACAATTGGGAGGATTAATACTTAAGCTCGGGTGATCATCGTGACTTTACACCTCTGAGTGGGGACTGAATTATATTCATGTGAACTTCCATGTCCTCTTGTCAGACGTCATCACTGTGTACATTTTCATATTCAGAGTTACTCCAATATTTCCTCTATACCAGACTGACCATTATAACGATGATTAAAACCTGAGTTCCGAGTTGACTAAAACTATAAGAAATATTAAATCAATCTATGTTAAAGTGTGTGACACAAGGTCAACATAATATGCAAAACGCGCCTGATATGTCTATGTTTGTCTCGTTATCTCTATATATCTACCGATTTAATTCACCTTCTAAACCAAGATATGGCTTACCCAAGACACACACAGACACACCCCATATTATTATTATTGTTATTATTATTATTATTTTTATTATTATTATTATTAATATTATTATTATTATTATTATTATCATCATTATTATTATTATTATTATTATTATTATTATTATTATTATTATTATCATCATTATTATTATTATTATTATTATTATTAACTTGTCATACTCCACGTATCAACAATTCTTGAACAACCTTAAATCACAACTGGATATATTGCCTAAAAGAGATGATGTTTTTATTGTTAAGACTAATGTTTTTTTAATCGTAAAATTTACTTTGTTTCATTTGAGGCGTCGTTAACTATCATAACATTACCATATTATACCTAAATTAGTTAAAGTGGTACTGTTTTTATTTGTAGTTTGTGTGAAGGCTTTTAACAATCCTAATATAATCTCTTTTTGCACAGACCAGTTTGTGTTAAAAATAATGAAAGAAAATGTGTGTGTATGTAATAATAATAAAAATTAACAGTTTATTGAAAAAGCATGGTAGACAGGAGACTGAAAATATATAGTTACATAATTGGGGAATGGATCACTTGAATGACGAATAATATACAAGTAACATAAATGATACAAATATGACATATTATAACAAGGAGGGGAGAAGGTCATACTAAAGGGCATTTCAGCATAGTGACAGTGCTAAAAGGTAAGATTGGCTGGGAGTGAACACACTGGCTGACCACAAGTTGTTGTTGATTCTGACAATGGTTGGGACTGCACTGTTCTTATAGCGATCAGTACGTGCTCGTATGGGCTAGATGCGGTTGTTGTCTCGAACGGCAATTCGCTGTCGAGGGATCTCGGGTGTAAGCAGAGGCAGGTGTCGAGGATGATGCAGAAACTTCTCACCAAATTTACAGATGAGGTCGTGGTGATGATCAGAGATAGCCTAAAAGGTCGGTGTGTGTGTGTGTGTGTGTGGGTGCATGTGTGTGGTTATGTATGTATGTATGTTTGCACATGTGTGTGCATCAATAACTACTCGGCAGAAGGTACATTCTAGACACTTACCTTTACTATCAGTAGTTCCAGTTGCTGCCTTACTCTCTGGACCATAACCTTTGCTTGTAGCAGCCGTGACGGTGACGCTGTAGTTGGTACAGGGAGTCAGGTCGGTGATGGTGTAGCTGGTGGTGGTGTCATTGGTTATGTCATGGTCTTTATTCCCCTCACAGGTCCAGCTAACATTATACTCTGTGATGATGCCGTTGGGGTTTTCTAGGGGACTCCATGATACTTTTATTGACGAGAACGAGAATGGCATCACAGACGTGATGACTGGAGGTCCTGGTGCTGTAACATATTGTCACGATACCTTAATATATATAACTTTTACTTAGCTATGGTTAACATTAATAGATGTCACCGTCATGATATAATGTGTAAAGGTCAACAGTGTGCGTGAAGTATGAATGATCATCCTGGTACATCATTATGGAGGTTCCTGACGCTAGTGAGTAAAGTCTAATTATATTTCGAGTCGAAAATTCATTCTTTACTGCGCATGATGTCATCTGGCCGGCAGCCCCATGGGGGTGGGGGTGTCTCCTCTGTTATCACCTGGCCGTCGTGGTGTAAGGATCTATGACAATGCCTGGTAAATGGTCCGTATTTGGATGCATATTAAATTACAAACTAAATGATAAAAGTTAAGATATTCGATTTCCAATGGAATAAAAGGAGCAAAATTGGATTTTATTGTTCATGCAGCAAATATATAGGGTACAACAGGAGGTAAAGGCAATATTTGAGAGCCATTGGTAGGTTTAAATTTAAATTCTCTAAAGTCTAACTTTCGGCCAGGAAACCGGATGTGGAGAGATAAGTACCTATTCGTTGCTTGAAACTGTTGTATAGCCTAGTCATCTATATTATATCTAGTGGCCATATTGATAAATTGAAAACCTCTACACAGATAAACTTGTATTCACTGATTTACTGAAATAGCTTGGAAAGAGAAAGAATGATGATAATTATTATCTTCTTGTATTCCTTTTGACTCCTCAGTAAACAGATGGCCCAAATACCTATGATTAATTAATTGATTTACATTGATAATGGCAGGAAAATCATAAAAGTATAAATCATAATAAAAAGAGGAAGAAGAGGATTGTTAACAATAATTATAGTATAGGAATATCATAAAAATAATGATTACACGGAAGTTCAGGTGGCTAACTTCAGTAAACTATTGTGAGCTAGGCGATGAGAAAATCAGGTTATATGGCAAGAATATCTTCTAATATAGTGGGGGGGTAGTCTCACCAGGGATAATATAAGAGTGTCGCCTTACAAACCGTTTTCTTCCACTGCGGCAACGGCTTCACAATTAATTAGAGTGGGTAGACTTTGTTAAATTAAACTTTGCTTGTGACTATTTGTTGTAAACAGATCGAGACACGAGGCAGGGGTGCAGAACAGTTGCCGGGCATTTTTGCACCCTGGGCAAGGTTCACGAAAGGCGTCCACTTCTTTTTATTTGGTGTAATATATATATATATATATATATATATATATACTTCATTTTTAGTCCATTTAACACGCGGACTTTGAACATACAATCAACGACCTCACCAGCAAGGAATCGAACCCTCGACCTACTGGGTGTGACTAGGGAACGCTTACCGGCTAGGCCACAAGGACACTAAAAGCAGTTCTAGACTCTGTTATATTTCACACAAAGCCTGTTCATCGAGCTGATGGCGCCGTGAACCTCATTGGGAAACTGCCCGTGCCTCGTATGTGGTGTCAGTAGCATTTTACCGAATCCAGCTGGTATGAAACGCGAGGTACATATATATACTTCATTTTTAGTCCATTTAACACGCGGACTTTGAACATACAATCAACGACCTCACCAGCAAGGAATCGAACCCTCGACCTACTGGGTGTGACTAGGGAACGCTTACCGGCTAGGCCACAAGGACACTAAAAGCAGTTCTAGACTCTGTTATATTTCACACAAAGCCTGTTCATCGAGCTGATGGCGCCGTGAACCTCATTGGGAAACTGCCCGTGCCTCGTATGTGGTGTCAGTAGCATTTTACCGAATCCAGCTGGTATGAAACGCGAGGTACATATATATACTTCATTTTTAGTCCATTTAACACGCGGACTTTGAACATACAATCAACGACCTCACCAGCAAGGAATCGAACCCTCGACCTACTGGGTGTTAAATGGACTAAAAATGAAGTATATATATTGGGAACTTCGTGTTTTCTTCTTTCCTGGTGGTTATCAGCATATACCTAGATATATCTTGATAAAATCACACGGGAAAATGGAAACAAGTATAATATTAGAACTGCATCTGAAAGCAGTGCCTTGTTTCGTTCATGTTAGGAATAATAATCACCCCATTGCTTGGGAAAAAAGCTTAGAAGTTTTCAAATCATCTTGTGTCACAGAAAGACTTCTTGTTGAAGCTAGATTGATTAAGGAATTAAAATCAATAAACCTTAGTGATGGTCAGTTCAAAACTGATAATATGTTACATAAATTTATTTGTCAGTGGCCCAAGGTTAAAAATGCTTTAAAAACCTTTGATCTAGATGTATGATAGTTATTTTGTGGGTCCCCTTTTTTCTGACCTGACTTGGTGTGGGGATTAGTGGATGTCATCATTTTGACCTGACCTCATGTTTTTAGGTCACCCTGTATATTTAAGCCTCTCTCTGTCCATGTAATCCAGGTGCCTCTGAAGATGTCTTGAATAAAGACGAAAGCTAAGGTACTCCGTTGTTTCCATTTTCCCGTGTGATTTTATCAAGATTTATCTTATCCACGTTTTCATTGTGGATTTTCATAATATATATATATATATATATACTCAACACCTCAACCCGTCAGGATTCGAACCCACGGCCCACTAGCCCATGAATGTGACAGGGGAACGTTAACCGCTGGACCACCAATAAACTTAAAGCAGTCCTAGACTTTGTTATATTTCACACAAAGCCTGTTCAACGAGCTTATGGCGCCGTGAGCCTCTAATGGGGACTACCCGTATCACGTAGGTGGTCAGAGTAACGTTTTACCAAATCCGGCTTCTTAACACGAGGATCCATATATATTTCATGAACCCACGGCCCACGAGCACATGGGCTCGATGTCTTACTTTTTTCAAACAAACTCATTGAGTTTGATCAGTTTTCACAAGATATGAATAAAAAGCACAACTCATATTACTTAAACACTCAAGTTCTTTGTGTTCACTTTCTATTAAACTTGCAAACACAAATTTTCAAAAACAAATATGGCAACGTCTAGCCTTAGCTGATCAAAAAGCAAACCTCACACACTGACGTTCAGACAATGAGCCAGTGGACGTCTATGACCTGTGAGTCTGATTCTGTTCACAGTAGTCGACGTCACGAATTGCTAGCCAGCTTTATTTTAACTCCATTAATAATTAGAAACAATAAAAATAATAATGATAATTATAAAAATGATAATAATAATAAAATCAGATATAATCATATAAAATATAAGTCAATAAATTTTATTTCAAAATGGCATATCGTAAAAATTTAACTATCATAAGATCTAAAAAGATTATCCAAGAAGCAGCTTACCAAGATTTCAGTCACATATTAAGACATGAAAAAGACTCAAACTTAGCGCTCCTAGTGTGCCTCATCCCCCAACAGGCAAGTTCCCCTGTGCCAAATATATTTTTAGTATGAAATATTATGCAATAACATCCTCTGCTTCAAGAGCAGTAGAAAAACTATTGGTAAAACGGAAAAAAAAACTCTGGTAAACTATGAATTCTTAAAGAAAGTGAAAGTGGCATTCGGCACTTCTTTTGTGACGGTGGATGATTTTAAAAGTTTTATCCTAAAAATTGTTAAACAAATCAAGTAAACCGAAATTATCCCCAGAAGCAATTAATGTGATATTTTAAATTTATCGATAGTTTGTAGTTTGATTCTACTGTTCTTGCACACATTTATGCCACTTCTGGGGATTTTAACAAAGGATTTAAATCTGAACTTAGTAAAAATTTGCATCAACCACCCTTTTGTTGTTCAACTACCCCCCCCCCCCTCTAAAAAAAACATAAGGATGGACGTTCGAGGATGCCCCAAACTGAAACATTCTTACCAACAATGAACATTGACTTTTGACCCTTTAACCCACAAAAAGTACATTTATTGTAAGTATCTGGCTGGTAATAGTCATGTCTAGCAAAATAACCAGCACATACGAATAACAGAAATGCAAATGACAATTTGTACTGCAAAGGCTAAATCAAGACCAAAAAACGACACAAGGACGGTACACTTGGCCCAGTTCATGTTACCGTCCACCCCAGGCCTGCTGAGGCTGTGACTGTGCTGGTGGAGTATTTGTGTCGGTCACACGTATTCTCACACATTGGTTGCTGTCTTGTACAAATGTAAAATCACGTGGTGGGGGAGGTGGGTGAATGTCAGACCAATAACGAATGAAACAAGCGACGGGTGAAGCTTACATATCCCTGTATGTGGGTTACTTATATTTCAATGACAGAGCTGAGAAAAATCGTCGGGGCTAAACAATATTTGCATATGTTTGTCACCAATCACTGTTTAGTGAAATTCTGTTGAGAATCGTACAACACGTTGATTTTAGAAACTTGTGGTAATAGAAATGCAACTTTTATTTCAGAGAAACACCTCATAACCACAGACAGACATACTGTACATAATATATCCCCGCCTGGGACGGGAGATATATAAATGTAGGAGGAATTATCCCCGAGAGAAATTCTGGGGCAGGAAATTAAGAAAATTTTCGTGTTTGAAAAGAACCTAGAAATATAAACTAATGGCTTCGGAATGATTCCCTGTAATGACACTTTGCTCTACACTTACATACGGGTAGATTTTATTTACATAAGATAACGGTAAAACACTGAATTTCAGATATACGCTTCACAATATTTTTGACTATTTCTATCTTGATTATTTTTTTTTTATTATGCAGATCGTTTTATATTCTATGACTTCATGCAGAGTTTAATGAAAGCTGTAAATAAAAATATTCTGAAGAAAACCAACAGACAACTTGAGATAATTAAAAAAAAAAGTAAAATGTAAAGTAACAATTAATATAGAAAATCTCCGTCTTATCGGGAATAACCCACTGAAAATCAATAAACAGTGCAGTATCCTCTATCACATTCGTCAGTCACTCACTCTTGCAGCAATGAAACAATATATGACCTTGTTTACCAACACTTGATACACTGTATCACAGTATGGGTGGCCTCAAGCTCGATTAAAACACAACCAATGGTCACTGCCCAGAAGTGATTTATGAAGATAATGACCTACTTGAAAAAAAAAGGAACAACTCACACTAACTAACAGTTTGCTAAACTAAAAATATTAAAATTCGAGGATATTAACACTTACTGCTGTTTTCTATTTTTTAAGAATATGTTAATCACTTGATTGAGAATTATTATATCCCGTTCCGGAACAACCAGAGGTACAACTTAAGACACCCAGTCTTCTGATTGCACTTCCTCCTTATGCGCTCCTCTCAGTCCCAGACCTCAATAAAATATCATGGTGTGAAGGTGTGGAACAGCTTTCCCCCACCCATCCAAGGAAAGACTGTGCTTCTTTCCTTTAAATTATCTCTTAAAAAAACATCTATTGTCTAAGTATTAATATTTTTATAATTCTTTATACCCTTAAATTTATATCATATATTGTCAAGTAGATTGAAATTACCATTACAATAATTATATATTTGCCGTTCAGACATGATCCTGACTGTGTCTATCCCTATGTTTCACCTTATTACAACCCATGTTGTATTGCTTCCCTCATTTACCAGATTACTGTATATCAAATTCACTGTAAAATATGTATACTCTTATAATATAAGTGGAAACACAAAATAAATAGATAATTAAATCAATAAATACAGAAATAAGTACAGAGGTGATAATTTTGTAGTATCATTCTCATATGAATTTACTAACACCCTCATACATGAAATATTTTAGATGATACGAAATGTTATAAAATAATGCCTTGAGAAATATATAGCAGGTGCCACTAAAGTTGCGGTCACACAAGTGCTTTTACCCAAAATAAATCCACTGTAGCTCTGAATTTTCAACGAACTCCTCATATTATCTCCACAGTATTTATTGTCGAAAGTCGGACGACACTAAGCGTCTGAAAATCCACAGTACGGTGGGTTGACATTTCCAATAGAGGGTCTAATGTAATAATAAAATTTACACCAAGTTTTCAGCTCTAGGGAGCTGGAATTGTCTACAAAGTTGCACGTATATCGAGCATTAGTCCTACCCACCCTGCTATAGGGCAGCGAGACATGGGTCAAATACAGGAAGCACCCCAAAGCACTTGAAAACATTCACCAACGTAGTCTACATTCTATCCTCCGAGTTCGCTGGGAAAGAAAGAGAATAAATGCCGGTATTCTCGCTGACACCAACTGTAGGAGCAATGAGGCTACCAGTATCCATGAGCAACTACGTTGGACCGACTACATTACCTCGTGGACGACAGTAGA
Organism: Homarus gammarus; assembly: GCA_958450375.1. Taxonomy (NCBI): domain Eukaryota; kingdom Metazoa; phylum Arthropoda; class Malacostraca; order Decapoda; family Nephropidae; genus Homarus; species Homarus gammarus. The sequence continues at coordinate 113,823 of CAUDMG010002369.1, read as the reverse complement.
CTGCCAAAAGAGCTACTTTACAGTCACCTCACGAGCAACTGAAAAGGTATAAGGATAGTCTTCAGACAAACATGAAAAGTGCCAATTCGAGCCCCTCACCTGGGAGACGATTAATCCACACCGAGGCAGACAAGCGCCAACGCGGGAGAGACGCTGCCGCCTCCCCTTCCGCATTAGATGTAGATGTACCATCCACAAGTGCAACATCTGTGAATGACCATTCCGGTCCCGTATCGGTCTCTTTAGTCACCTTATAACTTACCAATGAAGGTGACATCCTTAATAACTCATATCATTGTCTCATAGCTGGATGATCGTCATACTCGATTCTGAGTGACAGCAAAGTATTGTAGTCGTAGTGTGCGTGTGTTGGTTGTGTGTGGTCTTCATGGAACATAAATTCTCGAACGGTAGTCATTGATTATTATCTTATTTAATTCATTGTGTATTGCAGTACATTGAAAATTTGGTATATACGCCATCCAATGATTACATCAAAATGTTATATCAGAAGAAAACCTCCCATTGTCGCCTTTGACAAATGAATATTGAATGTTGCTTTAACAACACAAGTACTGTAATGCCAACATGTTTCCATTTTAATAAAAAGTGTGGACAGAAGTCTGAAGTCCTTCCACCAAACATAATTTATTTATAAACATTTTCAACACATATTGTTAGTTGCACACTGGTTTCAAAAAATGAAATGTTTGAGATGATACCTGATTGAAAATTTCTTAAATGACACACGCGTCAAACGCCGATTTCGGTGTGTTTTCAGTGATCTGTCTATTCACACCCGTCGCTTGGCCCTTATCCCTTTATAGATAAAGAAATAGATAGATTTAGAAAGTCACATTTTCATTTAGAGTTCATCCTTCTTACACAACCAGACACGACACGTACCTCGGATACTGAAACAGAGTGCAAGCACTCTTATTATTATTATTATTATTACATTGTTTATTTGCTCTATTAGTATAGTATAGCAGATTTTTCTAGCAAGCAAAAACCACATGCGAAGGAAGAATCACTGCAATTAACTTCAACCTCTTATTGTTCTCACTCTGGCCAAAGTTTAACGTGAACAGTATGAATGTTATCTGCATAATATAGCAGACGAGGAAAATGATAGACATAAATTTAAGCCACTTCTTTCCGTGCTGCCCCCTCTCACCCCGCATTCTCTTGACGTCACTATACCTTGCTATAACATCGTTCACTAAGGAAAAGCTACTATATATAACAGTCTATTTAATGCGTAACATTCACTTGATTTAATACTCTCTATGTGTCTGTTAATAGTTTCTAGTGTGACACATCTCATTACATAGGTGTTTAAGATTTGCTTACTACCAACAGGAGTGTAATTAATAGGAAATGATATATCCAGCCAAGGAGGAATGGCATTAATGGGTTCGTCTTGGGTGATTGGGTCATTCAATTTCAAGAGATCTGCAACACTTTTATAAAGCCACACCCCAAAAAGAGCTTTTTGTGGTAGGTTAGCGAGACAGTCGGAATTACTTAGATAGAACAACAACTCAGTTTGAGCTATAGTTTGCGCACCATTGTTCTTCAAATCTTTGTCACAAAACATGGTATTAAGTAGAGCTATCCTCTCAAATAGGGAGGGCAGCCCGAGCAATTTCTCTTGTTTACAATTCTGGTTGATTTTGGGCATCCTAGAATGATGTGCATGGCTTCATTTTGTATTACCTCAAGACTGATGAGTTGTTTAGGCGGAATAGTCACACGATGGACAGCATGATAGTCAACTACAGAACGACTGAAATAAAGATAGAAAGTACGAGCATAGGTGATGTTAATTCCATAGCCCTTCCCAACAAGGGTTCTCAGGGGTTTAATGGTCTGCATTAGTTTGGCATGAAGGTTGGCGACAAAGTTTGCATCATTCACACAAATTCCAAGATATTTATAGGAGCTACATAGTTCCAAGGGCATGCTGCTAATGTTAAAGTCAAGAGGCAGAGGGTAAGCAGGACGAGGATTGAGGACTCTTGTCTTGTCAACGGATATTATTAAACCACAGTCCTCTGAGCAAATACATCCAGCAAGGCTTGGTGCCTGAGCTTGGTCTGTGTCATAATGGAGATATCATCAGCATAGCATTTTACAGCCCCGTTTGGCTGAACTGGAATGTTGGCAATAAGCTTGTGCATCGGTATATTAAAGAACATAGGACTTGACACTCCTCCCTGAGGCTTGCCAAGCTCAAATAATCTCATTCTCGCACTTTTGACTCCCATAAAGAGAACACTGGCATTCCTGTTGGACAGATAATCCCTTATCCATGTCAGGAGGTCACCTTGGATGCCGAAATTAGCTAGTTGCTCAAGTATAATGTCTCTATTAGATACATCAAAGGCTGATTTAAGGTCTATGAAGGCTGTTTGTGTCTTATTTTTTGAGTGAACAAGATATTCGGCAAAGCATGTTTGCGTGCTGTGCCCGGGCATGAACCCATACAGATTAGGGGCCAGTTTGTTTTTGACTTGAATCATGAGACGTCTGAGAACAACTCTTCAAGGACTTTACACATACAGGATGTAAATGAAATGGGCCTTAAGTTTGGAGAGATAGCTTTAGGGATTGGTACTATGTTTCCTTGAGTCCATGTCTTAGGCAAAATACCCTGTGTGAGGCTTCATTTTATACAGGTCAAGCAGTTGATGGTTAGGGACCTCATTTAACAATCTCAGGGTGTTATAGGTTATGCCATCCTCCCCAGGAGACGATGATTCACCGTGATGCGTTATAGGAAAATGGTCGGTAAAGTCTAGTGAGGGACAGGCTATTTCAACATTGAAACCCCTATTAATGAGTGTGGTTTTAAGATATTGCTGTATGTCAGGAGGCAGGGAAGTAATTTCTGACACACTAGACCATTGGTCTAATAGCATGTCAGCATATTCTGCAGGGCTGTGATGAAGTTGGACTGGGGTGGGTGACTTGGTAATGGCTCTAATTTTGTCCCATACTTCTACTAGAGTAGTTGTTTTATTAATTCCCTGTAAGAAACTCTGAGAGATAATTTTCTGTTCCAACATGTTAGAGGGGAGCAAACACCCAAGCCACTAGACCTCATCATAACAAACGAGGAGGGTATGGTGGCCAAACCGGAACACCTTGCCCCAGTTAGCACCAGTCACCATATAGTGCTGTCATTCAGATTTAACTGTTACCTAGTTCAAGATAAGGCCAGGCCAAAGTGCAAATATTACAGGGGAATTATAACGGGATGAGAGAAGAGATGAGGGGTATCCACTGGCCTGACTCATTCAGGCACAAGAACCATTGACACTAAGCTGAATATCATAACTAGTAAAGTCTCCCATTTGATTGATAAATATATACCCAAGACCAAACCCACTGTCTCTTGGAATACGAGGGAATCCCTACACATGAACCATGTGGCGGTTTAAAAAGTTAAGAAGAAAACCCAGAAATTCAAGATGTAGGTTGGGTCAAACGATGAGCAGGACAGGAGGATGTATGCAAGAGCCAAAAACCAAGCAAAGGTAGAGTATAGAAGGGCTGAGAAGGCGTTCCAAAGACTGGTTGCAAGCGAGGTTAAGTCAAACCCAAAGGCGTTTTACCGCTATGCAATGTCGAAATTAAAAACGCGTGTAGGATTATCAGACCTGAGGCTTGAATATGGTAGTTACGCATATTCTAACCAGGGTAAAACTGAGGCATTTAACAGCTTCTTTTCCTCTGTGTTCATAAGAGAGGATGAGATTAACCTTCCTGGGTTTGAGGACAGACGGTTCGACACAGCACTGACCCACATTGGGCTTGCAAAAGAGGGTACTAGAAATAAATTGTCAAAGCTAAAGGTCCATAAGCGTCCCGGCCCTGACATAGTGCACCCCAGAGTGCAAAGAGAGTTGTGCAACGAGCTTCATGAGCCCTTGAAGATCCCGTTTTGTAAATGCCTGGATGAACAAAAGGTACCCAGTGATTGGAAAGTGGATTATGTGAGTCCTATCTTCAGGAAGGACGATCGTCACTCCACGAACAACTATAGACCGATGAGCCTGACTAGCATAATATGTAAAGTACTTGAGAGTATTATCAGAGATGCCGCGATGGAACATCTACTAAGAAACAACCTTGTAAAGGATTGCCAACACGGTTTTATGCCGGGGCGCCCCTGCTTAACACAATTGCTGAAAGTATTGGATATTTGGACCCATATTCTGGAAGGGGGTGGCAATATCGACAATATACCAAGCTTTTGCTAAGTTTTTCGACAGTGTACCCCACGAAAGGATGAAAAACAAACTGGAAAGGTACGGAATACGGGGAACTGTCCTACATGACCGCAAGCAGTGTGTGGTGATTAATGGCACGAAATCATCATCTGTACCTGTCACAAGCGGGGTACCAGAGGCAGTGTATTGGGCCCGCTGTTGTTTGTTTGTTTCAAAAATGACATGCCTTTAGTTGTACACTCCTTCATACAAATGTTTGCCGATGACGCCAAGTTACTTCGGGAAATCAAGAACCATGAGGACTGTGAAGAGCTGCAGAAGGATCTCTGTGAGGTCCAAGATTGTTCAAATAAATGGCTGCTGAGATTCAATGTCACGAAGTGTAAGAGGATGCACCTGGGGCGTACCAACGGCAAGGAGGTGTATATGTCCCAACGGGATGAAGAAACCGCAGTATTTGAGACACTGTTAGAAGGACCTACGTGTGTATGTTGACAATGAACTGAAGTTCGCGGGCCAATGCGAGAAGAAGGTAAATTAGGCAAATAAATTATTGGGTCCTATAAGAAGGTCGTTCAGATATCTAGTCCCTCGTAAAGATCTTGAAGAGTGAAGTGCTTCCCCATCTGGAGTACTGCCATCCCGTTTGGTCCCCGAGATATGCTAGGGACTATGAGTTGGTTGAAAATGTTCAAAGGAGAACCACCAGACTGGTGCCTGCACTTCGGCACCTCAACTACCCTGAGAGATTGGAGCACCTGAACTTGCCTAGCTTATACTACAGACGGGGAAGGGGCGACCTAATTGAGGTGTATAAGCATCTCAAGACACTCAGTTGATTGTCCTTACTTGGATCTGGCGGACGTTCCCCCCACAAGGGGTCACAGCTTAAGATTGAAGATGCCGCAGGTCTAGAAAACTTTGAGGGCAAACTTTTTAGGAGTGAGAGTTGTGAACTCTTGGAACAATCTACCAGAGAGTGTTGTGACGGCACCGAGTGTGAGCTCTTTCAAGACCAGACTTGACCAACACTGGAGCAGGTTCAGGTACATTCAGGAGCCGGTGCATGCGTAACAGAGACGTGACCGATCGCCCAATCGGCTAGCGAGCCGATCAGTGGTGAAGGGGATAAAAGAAAATAAAAGAAATACAGTCTGCCACACGGCAGTTCCTGCAACGGTTTATGTGAAACTAAACTCACTAACAATATTGAACATTTCAATAACATCCCTAATTATACGAGACACTGCATCAAAACGTCAAGACAAAGTGGTGATGTCGCGCGATATGCTAATATTGCGTGTAACACTTCTGTAAGAGATGATTTTAAGGTTCAGGAGGAGTTCACGGAGAGTGTTTTCACTGAATTACCTAACGACACACGAAATATCCTAGTAGGAGTAATCTACAGAAGACTCCACAAAAATGTAACGAAATAAAATCAGAGAGGAAACTTTGCTACTTTACAGGAGATTTCAACCTTGATCTACTAAAATCAGAGATGGACACCTCAGTATTAGACCTTCTTGCTACCTGTCATTCTAAACTGTTCTTCAACACTATAACTAAACCTACTAGAGTAACTGCCACCTCTGCCACTGTGATTGATCATATTTGGACTAACAACACTCCTAACAATCTTGCAAGTGGAATTATTAATAACTATATTTCAGATCACTTCCCAGTGTTTGCCATGTATAAAACAGCCACAAGCCCTGAAAGTGTCTATTAAAGTCACAACAAACAGAGACTACTGTGCTGACAACATGCTCCTGCTCGATTACAACTTAATGGATGGAAAATGGGATCTTGTTTATGCTTCGGAAAACCCTATCGTGATCTACTGCAACTTCTCTTGCATCTTCAACGCTTGCTTTGATAAATGGTTCCGCCCTCAAGAGGAAGTTAGTAAAAACTGTATCTATCTCCAAACCCCATATTATAAGTGAAATCAAGGCAACATAAACTCCAAAGAAAATTTGCAAAGACTCGTAACTTTCGGTGATGCTAACCGAAGTATCAGAAATAGAGTGACTCAAGCAGTTAGAAATGACAAACGTAGCTTTTATACAAATAAGGTCCAGGCAGCATCGAAAAACAGTAAGAAAACCTGAAGTGTCATAAATTTTATTCAGAACAGGAACTCTCACCTTACGGCCCCCCACTCGGCTTTTATGATAAATGGTACAGTTTTAACGGAACCCTCCCTTCAATGATTATTTTATCAATCTTGGCCAAAATCTTTTAGAGAGCATCACTAATCACCATGGGGAATTTAGAGACTACCTGCAAAACAGACAGGAAATTGAGATGTTCGTATTACCTGTCACGGCAGATGAATTATTGACCACCATAAAAATGTCCAAAGATGCAGCAGCAGGCGACGACAATATACCAATGAGCATCATTAAGAAAGTAGCCCACCTATTACTGCCAGTCCTCTTACACACTTGTAACTCTTTCACTAGTGGTGTCTCTTCGGATAAGATTAAAATTGCTTGGGTTCACCCAGCATATAAAAAATCTGGGGACAATGGTCTTTTCAATAATTACCGCCCATATCAATCAACCGAGCTTTGAGTAAGAGACTGTAGAAGCTAGCATGCATAAGACTAAATTCCTTCTTTCGTGTCAATAAAATCCCTACACACTCTCAGTTTGTATTTAGAGCTAGAAGGTCTACTGAGAGGGCTCTGCTATCCCTTACTAATGACATCCAAAACTCTTTTGATGACAGTCAGTCCACAGTCGGAATATTCCTGGATCTCTCTAAAGCCTTTGATGCTGTCGACCATTCCATCCTTCTGTCAAAGCTTGAATATTTTGGCGTTAGGGGCTTATCCCAAAATTGATGTACCTCATATCTGTCTTACAGGAAGCAGTATGTGTGCATTAATAATCATCTATGTGACTCTTCACCAATTTTGTATGGCGTCCCACAAGGCTCCATTCTCAGTCCTGTACTGTTCTAGCTATACATAAATGATTAATCCACTCCAACACACTCGTCAAATACAACTCATTTGCAGACGATAGTAATCTCTATGCCAGCAACTGAGATCGCCATTCCTTGATGAGAACTATGAACACTAAATTGACTAAAATCAGGACCTGGGTGTACATAATGAACTGACCTTAAGCCTCGAAAAAACCCACTACACAATCTTTCACAGATTTGACCCCTTGTGCGTCTGTAATACAGTCTTCAAACGTGAACCAAATACTAAATTCCTTGAGGTCATTGTTGATGATAAACTAAACTAGGTCTTACCATTTCCTCTAATATGTCATGGAAGCCAAACATCCACAACATTGCTAAAGCTGCCTCCAGAAAGCTGGGAATGCTGTACAGATTCCGTAGCTACTTCGCTCCCGAGCAGTTGCTTCAAGTTTATAAGGGATTCATTCTTCCTAACTTGGAGTACTGCTCATATATATGGGTGGCTCTTCTTCTGCCCAACTGTTAGATAGGGTGGAATCAAAGGCATTTCGTCTTATTGACTCTCTTCCTTTAGTTGATATTCTTTCTCCCCATTCTCCTCGCCTCACTGTTGCTTCACTCTATCTCTTTTACAGGTGCTTAAACGGGCAATGTTCGGAGAATTTGGCATCCTGTGTACCGCCGGCAAGGCTGTGAGCTTTGAACACTCGTCTTGCCCGCGGTGCCCACAGTTTCTCTGTGGGTGTCTGTCACACTAGAATAATCCGGAAAGGTACGTACATCCTTCTTTCCTCACTCAGCCAAACAGTGGAATGCTCTGCCTTCTTTTGTGTTTCCATACTCATACAATCTGTCTCACTTTAAGAAGCTGGTTTTCCGGCATCTTCGTGGTGTAGATCAATATAACCCTTTTTTTTTATTTTAAAATTTTTTTACTCCAATTTCTTCGCCCCCTTGGCCCCGTTGTAGGTCGATGACATGTGCCCCGAAAAAAAAAAGCTGTAGAAACCACATACAAGCCATTCACAGTAAAGTCAATAAACAGTGCGGTATCACATTCGTCAGTCACTCACTATTGCAGCAATGAAAGAAATCTATTTTGATCTTGTTTATCAACACGTGATACACTGTCACTCAATATGGGGGCCTGTGGCTCTACAAAAACACAAACCCTGATCGCTGCACAGAAGAGAGTTGTGCAGAAAATGACGTACTTGATAACAAAATAAAAAATTATCACACTAACGAACAATTTGCTAAATTGAAAAAGTTAAAATTCGAGGATATAAACACTTAGTGCTTCACCGTATTTTCTTATGAATCTGTCAATCACTTGATTGACACTAATTATTTCTAGTTCTGGAATAATCAGAGATAATGTACAACTTGAGACGCTCAGAGCTACTTCATCCTTGACCACAGAAGGGTTAAGACATACCTGGCGCTGCTCTGGCAGCAGCCAGGTCAACTGTTATGTTGACCCATACTAACTCCCCCTCCTGAACCCTCCTCCTAACCGGAATATTAACAAGTTCTCGCCAGAAGTTACTATTTTATTTTTGGAAAGGAATGGAACCAGTGTTGAATAGTAGTGAACAGTGCTTAAGTCAGTGAAAAACAACTCAACGGTAATAGCTAAGTCGTTCCCAAGCTAACAGTCACACAGTGAGGTTCCAGGTACCCAGTGATAACTGCCCATAAAACTCAACAACACGAGCTATGTGTTAATCCGTTCATGATAGGGAGGCCTGGGACCACACGTCACTCACTTGCGTGAATGACGTCCTGTGACACCAGACCACGTGGTGTCCCCTTGATGCTACAAAACCACGTAGTGGATGTGTTGCTACAGCATTATGTGAGGTTCCTTATAACACCATCTGTGAGGGAATTGCTACATCACATCAGGTTTCTCATAACACCATCTGTGAGGGAATTACTACACCCTGTGATGCCCCTTATAACACCATCTGTGAGGGAATTACTACACCACATCAGGCCCCTCAGAACACCATCTGTGAGGGAATTATTACACCACGTCTAACCCCTTTTAACACCACCTGTGAGGGAACTACTATACCACATGATGCCCCTCATAACACCATCTGTGAGTTACTACACTAAGTGTTTGCTCTTCATCACCCCACCGCACAAGATCTACGTGACCTCCACTGTAAACATTAATCTGTATGTTCACTGTACGCTCCCTTCCTTTAAATCATCTCTAAAACATATCTATTGTCAAAATATTAATATTTTCATGATACCTACTTAATATTCCTACTTTTATTGCACCACGAAAACCATTATATAAAAAATTGTCATGCAGATAGATATAAACTACCATTGCAATGAATATATATTTGCAGTCAAGACATGATACTGAGAGTTCCTGTCCTCTTGTTTCACCTTAATACAACCCATGTTGTATTACTTCCCTCCTGTATCATATTAATGTATATCAACTCCACTGTAAAATAGGTATATATATATAATGTTAATGTAAAATAATTAATAAAATCAATAAATATAGACGCGATAACCGTGGTAATATTCCGTTATGTTCTAACTTCCACCATGTTATGTGTGCTAAATGTTACATAATACTGCCTTGAGACAAATGTACAGTATATATTAGGTGCCATCAAGAGAGCTCAGACTCTCAACTGGCTGAGCCATGTCAGTATTGTTTATATCATCGACTCTTTATCTGTATTTTTCTCGCTAAAAAAACTGTTTCAATATCAATATCAATAACAGACGGAGGTATAGTAACCAGATGGGGAGTTTTTTTTTTCTTTTATTAGGCACCCCCCACATCCTTGTGTAAGGTGAAGAGCTGAAGCGTTTACAGCGCCCAACAGGGAAGCATGCTAAGTTCATGCTTGCCGTATGTCTCATGAGTTAAGGGCGGGGAGGGTGAACAGGCAGTCACGTTATAAATGTCCACAGGTCAGGTCGATGGCACAAGCCCAACACCTGGCAGCAGGATGAGAGAGAGGTGGACCCTGTAAACTGAGTGAGGAGCAGTATAGCTTACCACGATCAAAAGTGACCATTGGGGGCGACGGCAGGCACGGTGGCGATCCAAAGAGAAGGAGGAGATTTGTGATGGAAAGTGACGAGCAGGTGTGTGGCGACGGAAAGGACAGTATCGATTAGAAGTGACAGTTGGAAGAGTGGGAGAAGAAGAGACATTAGTGATTGGTAGTGACAGTGGGGAGGGCAGTAACTGAATGAACAGTGGCGACTAAGGTAAAGGAAGGGACAGAAAAATCGGGAGTCGTGTCCTACGTGGATGGATTCGGTGAAGAGAGCAGATTTGAATCTGAAATACTCTTCTCATACCATATACATAAGTATGTTCTTGACTATGATTTGTTGAAAAATTTATTGTTATTTGAAAATACAGTTACAACTGAAAACGTTGCTCCTGTTATTGACCTACCAGTACATAGGGCAACCCTACACATAATAACATCTCTGACAGCGTGAGTTTGATTATAGTGTAGAAGCTGTCGCCAACACAACAACCACACCCTAAGTTAGTGAGTTGCATGACCCAGTGTCAATGAATAATCCAAAAAGATCGAACAGCTGGCCAACGGCATTGGCTACCCATTACCCCGGAACAGGATCCGCAAATCGATCAACATCCAGGTTCCTAATTACTGCTGGGTAGACAGAGGCAATTAGTGCAAAGAAACATGCCCATGTTTCACTCTGCCAAGGTAATGAACTCAGGTCGACTCACTCGCGAGGTGAGTATGCTGACCAATACACCATACAATAGAGTGTTAGTTACAAGACTAGCGAGGTTATCCTAAAACTATATCTTGTGCTTGTGAGACCTTACTTGGATTACGCGGTTCAGTTTTGGCCACCGTACTACAAAATGGATATAGAATACATAGAAAGAGTTCAGAAGAGAATGACAAGACTAATCCCGTGCATTAGGAATCTTGAGTACAAAGACAGGAAAAGCGTCTTAATTTGCACTGCCTCGAGAGACGTAGAGTGAGGGCCGATATAACACATGTACTCAAACTATCAAACGAGGAGCAAACTAATAGCAATAGTTTTAAATTAGACAAATTTAAATTAAGGCGCGAGATAGGTAAACACTGGTTTGGAAATAGACGAGAGGATGGGTGGAACAAGTTACCAAACATCATCATTCACTCGAAAACGTTGGATAGCTTCAAATATAGGTTGGATGGATATATGAGCGATAGGGGTTGGTTGTAAACAGGACTGCCCAGTATGGGCGAATAGGCCCGCTGCAGTTTCCTCTATTCTTGTGTTCTTATCTCATGTACTACCGCCATCACCACCACCACCATCACCCTCTCCGCAAGGCCCGTGGCTCCCTCATTTAAGGTTTGCAAAACCAAATATGGGCATACAAACTCGTATTACCAATTAAGGAATTTGTTGACAAAACTATTAGAAAAAAAATAAACTTAATATATAGTAATAAAGAGTCGTTGTAAAATATCATAACTACATTTATCAAATCTTGAAAGGTGTTTATGCAGAAGCTTTATTATAATGAGAATGACGCATATTTTAAATATATATATATATATATATATATATATATATATATATATATATATATATATATATATATATATATATATATATATATAAACCTGAGTTCTTTATATGGAGGATCTGTCATAAATTTTTCAAATGTTCTAAGAGATGCATTATGACGTCATATCCTTAGGTGTGACTAAATTACTTTACTTTTCCGCCGTATTAAAACCGCCCACGAGAGGCAGTCACACTTGGACTGTCGTGGGACACCCATATGTCAAACTGATGCTTACCACAAACCAGATTGTTACATCTGCGTTTTGACTGTATTTGTGCATCCACCATGGACATACGGCGTTTACTGTTGTTTTAAAGTGTTAATACAGAATGTATTACTCGAAACTGGTGTTTGCATGAATTCCTCGATTCTTGGAGGTCACATACAAACACACCCCAGTATCTTAATTACCACTGGTGCTCATTACCAGTTGATTTCGTCTGGGGCTCCTGGGATCATTGTGAGTTAAAACAAGTGGAATTTGTGAACAATTCTCCTGGAATAAACCGCTCACCTATGTTCCGTTGTCTCAACCGACACGCCCAAAGGTTTCTGAAAACAAATTGGCCTCCCCAAATGGCGTTTATACATCTCTACCACCATGTACCACCACCATAACCACCACCTTGTACTACCAACATCACCTTCACCATGTACTCCCACCATCACTACCACCATGTACTCTCACCATCACTACCACCATGTACTACCACCATAACCACCACCTTGTACTACCAACATCACCTTCACCATGTACTCCCACCATCACTACCACCATGTACTACCAACATAACTACTAACATTTACTATCAACATCACCAGCAGCATCAGTATCTCACTATAATTGACCATCACCATCATCACCAGCACTATCACCTTCACCCTCACCATCACCATCACCATCACCTACATCATCACCAGCACTATCACCCTCACCCTCACCACCACCATCACCATCACCTACATCATCACCATCAACATTAAATTTACCATCATAACAATCATGACCATCACTGTCAACACAATCAAGTTCACCATCAACTTCACCATCAAAGTCATGCAATACTTACTGTCCTCGTCTGTTGTGCCATTCATGCATGTGTCACTAGTGTAGCTACTGTTCGTCTTGGAGGCCACACACACGTGGTAGGTGGTCCAGGCCTCCAGCTGGGTGATGATGTAGCTCAGCGAGGTGGTAGTAGTTGTATTACTACCATCACCGTTACTGGCGGGACTCCAGGTGATCTTGTAGGTGACGTCACAGTTGCCGACGTCTTGTACCTCCGACCAGCTCACGTCCAGCAGAGTGGAGTTGTCTGTATAGTTGTTCACGTTGACGCCAGTGACTGGGTCAGGGTCTGGGGGGATAATGTACAGCAGCAGTTAGTGAGTATTTTGGGTGTGATGCTGTGGACGTGTTTCATTAAGTAAAATACAATGTTGTAGTGAGACTATCTAGTATCTATTTGTTCCTCAAGGAAGTGAAGGTTTTTGATGAAGGTGTTATAGTTAGAGCCCTGGGCAGGACCATTCATCACAATATATGGTACACAGTAATTAAGAACGATCCATGCTCACACTAGTGGAGGTCCATTGTTCTCACACTCATCACAATATATGGTACACTAACCAGCTTCCTGGTTTATAGAACATCTCAGTTTTGTATGATAATGTCTTTCACAGGAGTAAGAAACGTACAGACAGTACAAGATTGTGGTGCTCGCCACACTAAGTACTAGGGTGTGTCAATTTAGGGGGTGAACTGGCTAAATTGAAAATCGAGTAATTTGGTAGCAATTTATTGTAGTCTTTAAGCATGCAAAACAATATTCTGGCATAAATTTTTTTTTATAATAAGTCCTACCTACATCAAATGGATTTTTAAATGTACATATTTGTGAATTTATAACATAACCAGCGTTTGCACACATGTTACTGTTTCAAGTTTCAAATTATTATATTTTATTATCCGTAGTCTATTTGAAAGTAACCAATGCCTTCATACTCTCTTTGCTTTGGTTTCTTGTCATCAGTAGTCTGCTTGCTATTTGTGCTTTGATGTAACCTTCTCGCCTCGCGTGGCTGTAAACATGGCCCGCTGCTTCTGTGACCATTTTCACACATCTCTCCACACTTTGAGTGTGGGAAGGCCACTTCCGCACCTGCATTGGAGTCTCTTTAAGGTTTCTCAATTCTTGGCTAGTTAGACTTGTTGTCAATGGTGGCTCTAAGACTTCCAAACTCAAGTCAACCAATTCTGACAATTTGGTGGCATTGACGTTTATTGGGGGAACTTTTCTTGAATGAAACGAACAGTCTCCCAACTGGTCGTCATCTATTAGCGTTCCTCTAATCTTTAGAATGACTTCTACAGCCTCGGTTCGGAGATTGGTACATTGACTGCAAAGCATTGCTTGCAAAACTGCTTCTGATCGAGCATACCAAGCGGACCTTCTTGCCACAGGTAACACGATGTCCCTCACTACCTTCCTCTGTGTTCTTACTAGCTGCAATTGAAACAAAAGGTGATTGGGCCCATCCACCCACATAGGATTAAGTTTCACACTAAACCACTGGGGAAGATAAACTCCAATAATAAATTCAACAATTAACCTCAAATTCTTCAGCACTTTGCCCTTCAATTCGTGTTTGGAAATCCAAATCCTGCAGAAACGAAGAGCTGTAGTTAACCAACGGCTGTGACTGACAGGTCCAATCTCCAAGAGAGCCAATGACTGAGGCACTTCTCCTGATCTTATTGCTTGGGCAATACGATAAGCATAGGATTGATCTGTGCTGAGATCTTTGATGACTCCTTCAGACAACGCCGGAAAGGGAGGGCCAACTTCGACCTTTGGAAAGGTTGTATTTATTTCTAGTTGTGTTGCTTCATCCAGCATGATGCCAAGGGGACCTGATCACTTGTTGTTGCTCTTTGTAGGACCATCAAGTTCCTGGATGAGATGACGAAGAGGTAGCTCGCCTGTATGTAAATCACATACAATCCAAACAAGTCTTCTTCCTAGTTTTTTCTCTAAATGCGTCATTACACCCCCCTGCCATCCGGTGTTCACTGCAGTTGAATCTCCACCAACAGCCTGCAGTGAACTGCCAAGTCCTTTCTCCTGAACCCAACATAAAATATGATCAGCAATGACCTCTGCATGTTTCTTCCCTTCTACTTCAGTTTCGGGAGCAAAGTGAAACAAAAACCGACCACCAGGCTCAGAACAGACAGAGTAGTGTTCTTCTTTGATGAGACCTGGAAACTTTCTGTTCACTCCCTCTACTTCTAGCAAAACTTTTGTGTCATCTATTCTTCCATCAAACAAAAGACAGGAGAGCCCTCCCTCGCTTAAATCTTTTTCATGCTGATCAGATATTTCCTTCATTATTTTTTCTTGTGCTCTTCTAATTTTATTATGATCTATCACCAAAGATACATCCTCTCGGCTGATGAGGCCTGCATCTATCCAAGCGGCAGTTGCAATTTCTGCAGCCTCACGAAGTCCAGCATGGTGGCGAATACTAGCTAAAGCAATGTTTGAAATATTTCTTGTGTTGTATTTCATTTTCTTTGGTAAAGGTTCAGATGGCTCTTTGGAACTATAATCTGATGTTGCTTCCTGTTCATCAGAAGAACTATCAAAGAAGTGATAAACATCTTGACAGAGCTCTTCCTCTCTTTGGATGGCTTCTTCACTCTTCATTTTCTTCATTTGTTCCCTCTCTCGGATTTGTTCTCTCTTCTTGGCATTAGCAATCTGCTTCTTTGTTTCTGAATAATCTATTGAACCCATTTGCATACTTCCTTGGCCTTCTGCCTTTGTCCTCTGTGCCTTTATAAATTCAAGCTCTAAAACAGGGATCTTCTTTTCACGAGGACAACCACAATCAATGTGGGAATTATTTTCTCTCTTACCTGAGTGAGAACAGTTGGATTCAGAACATAATTGTATGGAGCACTTGCAGGTCAAAATGTCAAACAGAGTATCAAGTGTGTGCAGAAATTCATTTTTCCTGGCCAAGTTTCCTTTACCAAGTGATGTTTCAACTGCTTTGTGCCATAATTTCGTTAGTTTTAGCTCAATAGTTCGACACTGATTAATCACAGGTGGTTTGAATAGTGCATTAGCTTTTGTCCATTGATGCAGAAGAGGGACTATCATGTCATTTATGAGTTCTTTATCTGTATAGTTCCTTCTGTCCTTTGCATTTTTTTCTCGAAGGAGTAACCCTAATCTTAGCATGTCTCTCACTGTTGGAAGTTCTGATACAGGAAGCTCCTTCCCTTTACCAACTAGCAGGCTCAAGTGGGTTGACAACTGACTTCTTGTCTTCAATTTTGACATCTTCACACTATCTGACAAATAGAAAAATATTTCAATGTTTCATAATTCAATTGTTGTTTCAAAAAATATCAATTTGTTTATCAAAAATGCTGTAACAGAAATAACATAATAATTTCCTAGAACATAATGTTTTATACAATGATATAAGTAACTGCGACAATCAATATGCCCTACTTACAATAATTAAAATGTAGAATTCGTCTGGTAGAGTAGGTGCAAGTGCAATGAGAGCAAACCACCGTCTATGATATCTAGAAGGAGAGTGAGCCGGGCGCCTTATCCTCACGCTTGGTACAAGTGAAAACAAGAATTAAACTGTCCCACACGGAGAGCCTGTTCATGTTCATGTTCTGACATGCATATTGTACACAAGCTATAGAACCATAAAATACTCCATAATCCATATGCTTACATGAGATTAGTTAATATCAAGTGAATAATTCTAATCAAGTCTCATTAATTTGTTGAAATACTGATATTTGAAACTTTAAGGTATAATTGATGTAGGTGAGGGTTATTTCAATTCATTTTTGTTTGCTAATCTCAAGTTTAGACATAAAGAGGCACAATATTTTGACTACCAAATTTGATTTTTAACATGTTGACAAAATTGACACACCCTACTAAGTACTCCCACGCATTAACTTTTCTGTTACAAGAGACTTGCTGCCCTGCCTCTTTCCTCAGTGATCCAAATAATCTTTACTGCATACAACAACAAAATTATGGAAGTGGCTGAAGCTGTCCACTAACTTATGTCTGTAGTTTACAATCGTCTGGCGCCACCGAGAACTGGTATTGATGTTAGAAATAATAACTTGTTATATTTGTCTTTTTTCCTGAATTATAACGGCTTAGGAAACACACAGACAAACTTTATATATTAGCCTTGTCAATAATTAGTCCTTCGTCTGTACTCACCTCTGAAGATGTGAATTACACAAAAGCGCTTGGGAACGTGTTTTCTATGTGGTTAACAGCAAATACATGGATCACTCCCACCTACAGTAATATATTTGCTTATATATATATATGTATATATATATATATATATATATATATATATATATATATATATATATATATATATACATATATATATATATATATACATATATATATATATATATATATACACACACATATATATATATATATATATATATATATATATATATATATATATATATATATATATATATATATATATATATATTCATCTTCTCTACGTATTTATTCATCCACTAACCATGTCATCTATCCAACACTGGATCTGCCCACTTGTCAATCCAGTCACTCGTCTATCAATGTGTGAAGGGAGTCGTGAAGGAAGTAAGATTGGTTAACACTCAAGTGGTCGGTGTAAAGGAAGGACACAGAAGGATCAGAGGTATGTCAAGATTAATTATATACTAACTTACACGAGAGCGGAACCTATTAGTAAGAGTGAAGGCTCTAAGGTGTTATTCGTGCAATTAGAACCAAACAATATATTAATCTATTACACAAAAAATGCGGGTGAATATTGAGGTGTTGGCTCATGGCGAGCAGTTACCTTGATATAGAAGAGCCACGAGAGGAGGCAACTAAGAGTTAACCAGGTTATCAGGACTAACACAAGAACGCCTCTGAACTGATATTTGTGTATCTGTTGGGCTCAAAGAGCGAAGACTAACCACAACGCGTTGTGGTTGTTTGGAAAATAACGAAAAAGCGAAATTTTAGGTAAGGTTCGGTTAGGTTACGTTTGTTTGGGTTGGGTTTGATGAGGTTTAGTTAAATTAGGTTAGGATAGGTTAGGTTGTATCTATTGGGTAAAACCGAAGACGCAATTTTCCCTTTCTGGATCTCTAGAAAATATCCACAACACGCTGTGGTCGTTTTCGATCTTTGAGCCCAACAGCAATCAAATAACGAAATGAATTATCTAGAGGTAAAAAAAAATTATAGTAGCATTTCTATTTCATGGTATTTCGGAAGTACAAAAAGACAAAAAGTATGTAAACATTAGTGCCAGTTGTAGGTACTAAGGCTAAGTAGACATTCTAGAGCGAAGGATGTTAACAGTGTGAGGCTAGAGTTAATATAAACAAACAATTAGAGATTAAGAAGAGACTCAACAGGACTCGACTCTCCAGTAAGTATAAACACAATTGCGAGGATACATACTTAAGCTCGGGGGATCATCGTGACTTTACACCTCTGAGTGGGGACTGAATCATATTCACGTGAACTTCCATGTCCTCTTGTCAGACGTCATCACTGTGTACATCTTCATATTCAGAGTTACTCCAATATTTCCTTTATACCAGACTGACCATTATAACGATGATTAAAACCTGAGTTCCGAGTTGACTAAAACTATAAGAAATATTAAATCTATCTATGTTAAAGTGTGTGACACAAGGTCAACATAATATGCAAAACGCGCCTGATATGTCTATGTTTGTCTCGCTATCTCTATATATCTACCGATTTAATTCACCTTCTAAACCAAGATATGGCTTACCCAAGACACACACACAGACACACCCCATATTATTATTATTGTTATTATTATTATTATTATTATTATTATTATTATTATTATTATTATTATTATTATTATTATTAATAATAATAATAATAATATTATTATTATTATTATTATTATTATTATTATTACTATTATTATTATTATTATTATTATTATTATTATTATTATTATTATTATAATTATTATTAACTTGTCACTCTCCACGTATCAACAATTCTTGAACAACCTTAAATCACAACTGGATATATTGCCTAAAAGAGATGATGTTTTTATTGTTAAGACTAATGTGTTTTTTTTATGGTAAAATTTTCTTTGTTTCATTTGAGGCGTCGTTAACTACCATAACATTACCATATTAGGGTGTGTCATAGGAGGGAAGATCAGCTAAAACTAATGGCCGATCACTTTTTTGGTAGATTTTAGTATATATACACAGAAAATAATTTCAGTTTCAATATTTTGCAACCTTTTGCTAGGTAAATTTTAGCGTGAAATTTTTCGAAAATCTAACGTACAGCTGCATTAGTGCATTACAATTAAATAGAGAACATTGCTTTCTGACTTCATTCTTTAACAACCCAACTAACAATATTTTTTTCTGTTTCAGATTCTGATGCATTTATAAGTTGATAATATTTGCGATGGCTGCTTGTGTCAGGACGAGGAACCAAAAATCCAGCCATGTCAGTCACTATCTTGGGTCTGGGAGAGAGCTCCTGAAGTCGGAGTTGCCTCCATTGAGAGATGCTTTGAGATACGGTGTTTTAATCAGGCAAATCAGTGAAAAGAACCAAAGAACTTACACAAACAAAGACATTGCCAGTGATATGACCAAAGCTGTCTTGGCACAGTACACTCTGGCTAACGCTCAGTTCAAGCCTCCAGTTATAACAAGTCAGAAGAAGATTAGTGAGAGACTGCTAGCCAGTTGGGAAAAGGCAAGAGATATCTCTCTTGGGAGAGGAAAACTTGCAGTTAAGGACAGCTTTGCCAAGCAACTGGACCAGTTATTTGACATAATTACTTGCAAGTGCCCAATTGTTCTCTGTCCTGAGTTTGGATGCGATCGTGACTGTAAATCCGACGCCCACATCTCCTGTATTTGCAAGCGTGAACTGAAAATTCCTGTGAAGGAACTGGCATTTGTCAAAGCACAGAGAGAGAAGACTGGCAGTATAGGGGCTCTCATGATTTCTAGCCAAGATATTCCGGAGTCCAAGAGACAGGAGGCTGCCACAGAGAGACAGAAGAGGAGAAGAGTTGCCGAGGAAAAGAGACTTGAGAAGGCCCAGGGTGAGGTAAAAAAGGCCGATGATTGGAGTCAAGCTGATTCAGAGTTTAATGACTTCCCCATGGCTGATCCGAGTGCTGACCAGGAGAATGGTGACTTTGTCCCTAACCCAGAAAATAATGATCCCAAACCTTCCAGGCATAAGATTCGAAATAGGAAAGATATCCCGAGCATAGCTCTGGCCAGCATGCGACACCACACTGGTCTCAGAGAAACTGCAGAGATAGCAACAGCTGCCTGGATTGACGGTGGTTTGATAACACCTGATGATGTTCACCTGGTGATAGATCATAACAAAGTAAGGAGAGCTCAGGAGAAACTTGTCAGTAACCTAGAAGAGGAGTTTGATAAGGGGATAAGAGAAAATGGAATCAATTGTTTGTTCTTTGATGGGAGAAGGGACGACACTAAAGTGTTCATGAAAGTTGGAGATTCTGACAAGTTGTTCCCTGCCATGGTGAAGGAGGAACACTACTCCTGCTGCAGTGAACCAGGAGGGAAGTATTTGTGGCATTTCACTCCAGAGAAAGATGACATCAGGAATCCAGCTGAGATAGTGGCAGATAACATTGTGAACTGGCTCAGAGAGAGGAACGTAGACCAGGCCCTGCAGGCCATTGGAGGGGACAGCACCAACACGAACACAGGGTGGCAAGGGGGGGTCATACAGTGGATAGAGCGGAAGATTGGGAGGAAGCTGGTCTGGATTGTTTGTGACCTCCACACCAACGAGTTGCCACTCAGACATCTGATCCAGGAGCTGGATGGCAAGACTCTTTCAAACAACAGATGGTCTGGTCCTCTTGGCAAGATGCTGGACTCTGCCACTGAGTTAGAAATAAATCGGAGCTTTGAAAAAATCACAGTTGGCCCTCCACTCGTTGAGCTTGCACATACTGTCATTGACGACCTGAGTACTGACCAGTACTATGGTTACATGATTTGCAGTGCCATCAAAACTGGGGTCATGCCTGATATACTTGCTTACCTGCAGATAGGTCCAGTCTCACATTCTAGGTGGCTCACAACGGCTCTCAGGTTCTGCAGAATTTGGGTCGCTCATCATAAACTGAAAGGGAACCAGCTTCACAACCTGAGACTTATTGTCCAATTCATCGTGAGTGTCTACTTGCCAAATTGGTTCAACACCAAGGTCAAGTCATCGTTCTCCGAAGGTCCGAGGCATGTTCTCTTCCAGCTTGAGCTCCTGAGGAGTCAGCCAAGGAAGGTTGTTCAGATTGTGGAGCAGACTGTGAGGAGATCTTCCTGGTATGCTCATCCCGAGGCAGTTCTGCAGACAATGCTCTGCAGTAAGGATGAGGAGGAGAGAAGAGTGGTAGTCAAAAAGATCTTGGATATGAGACTTATGAGAGGATCTGGGCATGACGAATCAGTTGGTGACGATTCCTTCAGGGTCAGGAAGACTCCTGAAGTCAATCTAGGTGCCAAGACCCTCACTGATCTCATAGATCTGGAGAACATCCAGGCTGGCAGTGAGCCCCCTCTTACCTGCAGCCTCACCAATCTTCAAGTCAGAGCTTTCCTAGACAACCCCATGCATGTCCCTGCATGGCCCTCGCACACCCAGAGTATAGAGCGTTGTGTACAGCAAGTGAGCGAGGCCAGCAGTCACGTGTACAGCCAGGAGAGGAGGGAAGGCTACATCCGAGCTCAGGTGGTCAGCAGGGAGGTGATGAGTAGAAACAGAAGCAAGAAAGACATGTTCTCTATGGTGTGCAGCAACACCGGGTCGTAGTAGTAAAACCGGTTTTTGTATTTGATGATTTTGTTTTCTAAAGGAATATTAAATTTAATAAATGTGTCAAGATCATTCGTTTCACTATTCTGGATCATTTTCATCCTAATAAATTAACCTGATACATTTACTTTACTTTAAATAAGCTATTTAGTGGTGTTGGTAAAAGGGTGGGAATACTGAATTTTCATTAGATTTCAAGTTAAAATTTATCTAGCAAAAAATGAAAACTTTGCAAATCTGAAGATATCACATGATTCTGCACATAGAACTACATCATTAATACCATGGGCCGATTTTTCAAACTAAAAAAAAAAAAATTCGCCTCCGTATGACACACCCTATTACCATATTATGCCTAAATTAGTTACAGTGGTATTGTTTTTATTTGTAGTTTGTGTGGAGGCTTTTAACAATCCTAATATAATCTCTTTTTGCACACACCAGTTTGTGTTTAAAAAAAAATGAAAGAAAATGTGTGTGTATGTAATAATAATAAAAATTAACAGTTTATTGAAAAAGCATGGTAGACAGGAGACTGAAAATATATAGTTACATAATTGGGGAATGGATCACTTGAATGACGAATAATATACAAGTAACATAAATGATACAAATATGACATATTATAACAAGGAGGGGAGAAGGTCATACTAAAGGGCGTTTCAGCATAGTGACAGCGCTAAAAGGTAAGATTGGCTGGGAGTGAACACACTGGCTGACCACAAGTTGTTGTTGATTCTTACAATGGTTGGGACTGCACTGTTCTTATAGCGATCAGTACTTGCTCGTATGGGCGAGATGCGGTTGTTGTCTCGAACGGCAATTCGCGGTCGAGGGATCTCGGGTGTAAGTAGAGGCAGGTTTCGAGGATGATGCAGAAACTTCTCACCAAATTTACAGCTGAGGTCGTGGTGATGATCAGAGATAGCCTAAAAGGTCGGTGTGTGTGTGTGTGTGTGTGTGTGTGCGTGTGTGTGGGTGCATGTGTGTGGTTATATATGTATGTATGTTTGCACATGTGTGTGCATCATTAACTACTTGGCAGAAGGTACATTCTAGACACTTACCTTTACTATCAGTAGTTCCAGTTGCTGCCTTACTCTCTGGACCATAACCTTTGCTTGTAGCAGCCGTGACGGTGACGCTGTAGTTGGTACAGGGAGTCAGGTCGGTGATGGTGTAGCTGGTGGTGGTGTCATTGGTTATGTCATGGTCTTTATTCCCCTCCCAGGTCCAGCTAACATTATACTCTGTGATGATGCCGTTGGGGTTTTCTGGGGGACTCCATGATACTTTTATTGACGAGAACGAGAATGGCATCACAGACGTGATGACTGGAGGTCCTGGTGCTGTAACATATTGTCACGATAACCATGAATACCTTAATATATATAACTTTTATTTAACTATGGTTAACATTACTAGAGGTCACCGTTTTAATAAAATCTGTAAAGGTCAACAGTGTGCGTGAAATATGAATGATCATCCTGGTACATCATTATGGAGGTTCCTGACGCTAGTGAGCAACGTCTAATTATATTCCGAGTCGAAAATTCATTCTTTACTGCGCATGATGTCATCTGGCCGGCAGCCCCATGGGGGTGGGGGTGTCTCCTCTGTTATCACCTGGCCGTCGTGGTGTAAGGATCTATGATAATGCCTGGTAAATGGTCCGTATTTGGATGCATATTAAATTACAAACTAAATAATAAAAGTTAAGATATTCGATTTCCAATGGAATAAAAGGAGCAAAAAGTGGATTTTATTGTTCATGCAGCAAATATATAGGGTACAACAGGAGGTAAAGGCAATATTTGAGAGCCATTGGCAGGTTTAAATTTAAATTCTCTAAAGTCTAACTTTCGGCCAGGAAACCGGATGTGGAGAGACAAGTACCTATTCGTTGCTTGAAACTGTTGTATAGCCTAGTCATCTATATTAGATCTAGTGGCCATATTGATAAATTGAAAACCCCTACACATATATACTTGTATTCACTGATTTACTGAAATAGCTGGAAAGAGAAAGAATGATGATAATTATTATCTTCTTGTATTCCTTTTGACTCCTTAGTAAACAGATGGCCCAAATCCCTATGATTAATTAATTGATTTACATTGATAATGGCAGGAAAATCATAAAAGTATAAATCATAATAAATAGAGGAAGAAGAGGATTGTTAACAATAATTATAATATAGGAATATCATAAGAATAATGATTACACGGAAGTTCAGGTGGATAACTTCAGTAAAATATTGTGAGCTAGGGGATGAGAAAATCAGGTTATATGCAAGAATATCTTCTAATATAGTGGGGGGGTAGTCTCACCAGGGATAATATAAGAGTGTCGCCTTACATACCGTTTTCTTTCACTGCGGCCAACGGCTTCACATTAATAAGAGTGGGTAGACTTTGTTAAATTAAACTTTGCTAGTGACTATTTGTTGTAAACAGATCGAGACACGAGGCAGGGTGGAGAACATTTGCCGGGCATTTTTGCACCCTGGGCAAGGTTCACGAAAGGCGTCCACTTCTTTTTATTTTGTGTAATACACATATAGATGTATATATTTATATATCTTGATAAAATCACACGGGAGAATGGAAACAACGGAGTACCTTAGCTTTCGTCTTTATTCAAGACATCTTCAGAGGCAACTTCAGTTGCTTCTGAAGATGTCTTGAATAAAGACGAAAGCTAAGGTACTCCGTTGTTTCCATTCTCCCGTGTGATTTTATCAAGATTTATCTTATCCACGTTTTCATTGTGGATTTACATGAAATATATATATATATATAATATATATATATATATATATATTTATATATATATATATATATATATATATATATATATATATATATATATATATGTAATATTCAGAAATTTCAGAGTAATTTCGAATGCCCCGCCATTAGCGGTACTGAGCGTTCAAGGTCGTCTGAGGGAAGAGAGCGCTCCCCGCACATAGTGGGAGATTGCGGAACTAGGCCTATATGATATTAAATGTAATTTACCGGATTAATAATGATGCGATTCATGAAGTTAAGGGACTATTATTGAATTTGAAATTATTATAGATCGTTTAGCAGTCTGAATAATGTTAAAGGGTGTCCCAAGGAGTTATTAGTTAGGCGGAAAATAGGTCACGTAGGCCTAAGCTAACGCCTTGAGAGGACACGAAGCGGGCTCTCTCAGTCCCGGATAGCACTCACACGAACAAGACGTCCCTGCGCGTCTGTCCCAGAAATAGTCACGTGGCCTAGTCACCTGTGCTGAAATATTGCAGTATTCAAGTAAGTCTCATTCGATCTCAGACAGGGTTAGATAGGGCAGTGATAAAGTAAACTAGAGCTAACAGTAAGTTCATTTCCGGGTTTCCGTGAGAACCCACTTGACTGGAGTTGACCCGGAGTTGACTGCGAGAGATTGACTGCCGTTTGAGACTGCCGTGGATGATTGAGGTGGCGATTGTCGCCATTGGACCGAGCAAAGTAGGCCTGTCACTGTTTAGCGGGGTAGCAAAGGATCTCTTGAGTGAACGAGTGCTCCCGACAACTAAACGACCCGGGACCAGCAGTGGGTGATCAGTTCTTACCACTCCGGGCACATCACCACGTGTCCCGAGCTGCTAGTGAAACCCTCTTGCTAACGGGACGCTAAAGCTTCTCTCAACTGTACAAGGTCTGATTGGCTCACTCCCGTCCGCTTTATGGACGCACTGGGAGTACACTGAGGCTATCTGAGTTGACTAAGGGTCACACACTGAGACCGTGAGTCTAGGTCTCTAGGAGATACCAGGAGGAACATTTTCCCTCCTTTATTACGGGTGTAGTTTAATAGTTTCTAGATAATTTTGATAATATTGTTTTGAATGTTTGTGCCATCAAGTGGAACCAGAGTGATACTGTGATTTGATTCTTTTAATGCCTCTGATTGTTCTTCATAATTCTGATCTCAGGTATAACCTTGTTCCCCAGAGTAGTGGTTAGGTTAGGTTAGGAAGTGTGCATCTGTTGGGGTGCTATAATTGTGTTGAGTGCCCTTAAGGCCTATTCATTGTAGAGTATTTAATTTCATATTTTATCTCCATTCCTCAGTGACATATAATTTTGTTGAGTGCCCTTAAGGCCTATTCATTGTAGAGTAGTTAATTTCTATTTTTTTTTATTACCTAAGTGACTGATATTATTGTGTGAACGCCTTTAAGGCCTGGTTCATGTGTGCACGCAACAGTTCTTAATACTTCAAATTTATTGTTGCCTGAGGTTCTAATAATTTCTATATCATGTATAACTTTTATTCCCCAGAGTAGTGTTTTAAGTTCAAGTTGAGAGGTGCACATATTGGTGTACCATTATTTGATTGTGTTTGTAGTGTTGGAGGGAATATAAGTGTCTAAATTTTACAGTGTGTCTCATTCATCCCAGTCACAGATGCTATCCTTCCACGGGTCACGGACAATTTATTTTGTTTAGTAGATTTAAGCGTTCTTGTGCTGGTTCGGGATTTTTCTCAAAGGGGCGCTTCCACTGCCATTACCATCTATTAATTTTAAATAAACCCCAAATCAAGTGAGAAATTAAAGTCCAGTAAATTCCGACCGGTTACAAATGGTAGCAGAGCGTAGTTAATTTTATTTCGTGACTGATAGTTCTGTGGTTGGGATAATGAGCGTAATCATGGAGTGGATGGAAACGGTAGAGAGTGTGACCCCAACTCTACTCATGCTCGCCGTGGGAATGGGGTTGTTGTGGTTGACGGTGCAGTTGAGAGAAGATGTTGTTTGGCATAGAAGACCCGAAGGGAAGAATCTATGGAGGGAGGTGCCAGTGTTAACTCCAAACTTGCAGGAGGCTTTGACTAGAGCCTGCCACGACGAGTTTGGCCATCAGGGGCGAGATCGCACCCTGTCGCTGGTGCAGGAGCGAGGGTTCTGGTCAGGCATGGGAGAAACAGTGCGAGACTACATAGCCAGCTGCGAGAGGTGTGGAGTAGCAAAAGATGAAGTGCCGAAACCCCAACTGCATGTAGGGACGATTGAAGCTGCCAAACCATTAGAGACACTGGCCGCAGATTTCACCTTGCTGGACAAGCGGCAAGGATTGGAGAATGTCCTGATAATGGTTGACATATACAGTCGTTACACTTGGGCCTTTCCCACCAAAGACCAGAAAGCCTCGACGATTGCAAAGATCCTGGTGAATCGAATCTTCCTGGCAGTGGGTGCACCTGAGCGACTGTTGACCGATCAGGGAAGGAATTTTGGCAGTGCATTGGTCCGACAAACTTGTGCCACCTTTGGGGTGAAGAAAATAAGGACGTCAGCATATCACCCACAGGGAAATGGCATGGTGGAACGGTTCAATCGAACCCTGCACGGTCTGCTGGCCACCCTCGAGGCAGAGGAAAAGAATAGGTGGCCAGAGCATCTGCAGGCAGTGGTGTCACAATACAACGCGACTCCGCATGCCACGACAGGGTTTTCCCCATTCCTGTTGTTTTACGGGAGAGAACCAAACCTGCCGTTTGACCTTAGGCCGGAACTAGACCCAGAGCCGGTAGATGAGTGGGTGATGGTGATTAGAGACCGGCAACGACGATTGCAGGAAGCAGTGGAGATCAATGTTCGGAGACGTAAGGAAATAAATAGAAGAAAAAGAGAAGAGAAAGCCACGAGAGTAGCTGGGAAGTGGGCCAGGAGGTTTTGCTGAGGAACAATGTAAAAATAGGCCGGTGTAAGCTGCAAAACCATTGGTTTGATACGAGATGGCACATTGTTGAGGTCCTAAATCCAAGGCCTGGTTTATATCGCATTGCGCCCAGTGGGGAAGAAGACCTGGAAGCGAGAGTGGAAAACCGGAGCAACTTGAAGGCTGCTCCAACCCTAAGGCATCCGGGAGACCCAGCGATGGATGAATCTGAGGAGGAAGACGAGGAGCCCCCACTCCAGATGAGCGAGATGGAGAAGTAGTTCAGAGAGGTCGATCGAGCCTGCAACTGAAAGACGAAGCCGACAAATTACAGTTTAGGTTGCAGGGTAATGAGAAGGGGCAGGTTGTCGAGGGTGAGTTGGAGGAGTTGTGAGTGGGGCAGGGGGGATTGGAGAGATGGTTAGGTCAGAGATGTGCGTTGAGTAGTGGTTGCTGTCATGAGCGGGATTGAGAGTACAGTTGTAATGTCCAGGGCCTCACTAACATGGACTGGTACATTGTCAGAGGGTTGGTCTGCCGGCATGAGGTTCGGAGACGTGGACTGAGTATTTTTTTGACACTGGTTCCTCTTAGCTCAAGGGCCAGGCAAAGGAGAGCATGTTTGTTTTGGACTGAGTATTGTTTGGACACTGGTTCCTCTTAGTTCAAGGGCCAGGCCAAAGGAGAGCATGTTTGTTTTGGACTGTGTATTGTTTTGACACTGGTTCCTCTTAGTTCAAGGACCAGGCAAAAGGAGAGCATGTTTGCTTTGGACTGAGTATTGGTTTGACACTGGTTCCTCTTAGTTCAAGGGCCAGGCAAAGGAGAGCATGTTTGTTTGGGCTGGTATTAATTTTGACATTGGTTCTCTAGTTAAGGGCCAGGCAAAAGGGGAGCGTGATGTTCTGGTTGGCTATGAGTTGGGCTAGGAAGAAATGGGGAAGAAATGGAGTTGTTAGCTGTGAGTGGAATAGTACAGAGTTGAAGGTGGGGTCTAAGTTGTTCTCTCAGCACATGAGGGCAGTGCTGTTTTTCTTTTAGGGGGGTCGAGTGTTAGCAGGAGAGAAGAGAAGACGGGAATGCTGCGTTTAGCAAAAGGGGTAAGATGCAGTTTCTTAGAACAAATTTTAGGGGGGTCGTATGAATGGTCTTCTCAGCACATGAGGACAGTGCTGTCTTTTTTTTAGGGGGGTCAATTGTAATATTCAGAAATTTCAGAGTAATTTCGAATGCCCCGCCATTAGCGGTACTGAGCGTTCAAGGTCGTCTGAGGGAAGAGAGCGCTCCCCGCACATAGTGGGAGATTGCGGAACTAGGCCTATATGATATTAAATGTAATTTACCGGATTAATAATGATGCGATTCATGAAGTTAAGGGACTATTATTGAATTTGAAATTATTATAGATCGTTTAGCAGTCTGAATAATGTTAAAGGGTGTCCCAAGGAGTTATTAGTTAGGCGGAAAATAGGTCACGTAGGCCTAAGCTAACGCCTTGAGAGGACACGAAGCGGGCTCTCTCAGTCCCGGATAGCACTCACACGAACAAGACGTCCCTGCGCGTCTGTCCCAGAAATAGTCACGTGGCCTAGTCACCTGTGCTGAAATATTGCAGTATTCAAGTAAGTCTCATTCGATCTCAGACAGGGTTAGATAGGGCAGTGATAAAGTAAACTAGAGCTAACAGTGAGTTCATTTCAGGGTTTCCGTGAGAACCCACTTGACTGGAGTTGACCCGGAGTTGACTGCGAGAGATTGACTGCCGTTTGAGACTGCCGTGGATGATGGAGGTGGCGATTGTCGCCATTGGACCGAGCAAAGTAGGCCTGTCACTGTTTAGCGGGGTAGCAAAGGATCTCTTGAGTGAACGAGTGCTCTCGACAACTAAACGACCCGGGACCAGCAGTGGGTGATCAGTTCTTACCACTCCGGGCACATCACCACGTGTCCCGAGCTGCTAGTGAAACCCTCTTGCTAACGGGACGCTAAAGCTTCTCTCAACTGTACAAGGTCTGATTGGCTCACTCCCGTCCGCTTTATGGACGCACTGGGAGTACACTGAGGCTATCTGAGTTGACTAAGGGTCACACACTGAGACCGTGAGTCTAGGTCTCTAGGAGATACCAGGAGGAACATTTTCCCTCCTTTATTACGGGTGTAGTTTAATAGTTTCTAGATAATTTTGATAATATTGTTTTGAATGTTTGTGCCATCAAGTGGAACCAGAGTGATACTGTGATTTGATTCTTTTAATGCCTCTGATTGTTCTTCATAATTCTGATCTCAGGTATAACCTTGTTCCCCAGAGTAGTGGTTAGGTTAGGTTAGGAAGTGTGCATCTGTTGGGGTGCTATAATTGTGTTGAGTGCCCTTAAGGCCTATTCATTGTAGAGTATTTAATTTCATATTTTATCTCCATTCCTCAGTGACATATAATTTTGTTGAGTGCCCTTAAGGCCTATTCATTGTAGAGTAGTTAATTTCTATTTTTTTTATTACCTAAGTGACTGATATTATTGTGTGAACGCCTTTAAGGCCTGGTTCATGTGTGCACGCAACAGTTCTTAATACTTCAAATTTATTGTTGCCTGAGGTTCTAATAATTTCTATATCATGTATAACTTTTATTCCCCAGAGTAGTGTTTTAAGTTCAAGTTGAGAGGTGCGCATATTGGTGTACCATTATTTGATTGTGTTTGTAGTGTTGGAGGGAATATAAGTGTCTAAATTTTACAGTGTGTCTCATTCATCCCAGTCACAGATGCTATCCTTCCACGGGTCACGGACAATTTATTTTGTTTAGTAGATTTAAGTGTTCTTGTGCTGGTTCGGGATTTTTCTCAAAGGGGCGCTTCCACTGCCATTACCATCTATTAATTTTAAATAAACCCCAAGTCAAGTGAGAAATTAAAGTCCAGTAAATTCCGACCGGTTACATATATATATATATATTAGGGGGCAGTCAAATTTTGCTCAAAGCTGCACTCTTCAGGCATTGTTCCTTATACATATCTAAGACTCCATGCCAAATTTGAAGCTGATATGTCGAGGTTTAGTCTGCCGCATGTTCAACTGAAATTTTTAAATTTACCTACAGTACTAGCCAAACAGCCGCTGTGGCGGTGCAATGTTCTGTTCAGTGTTTATCAACTTTTTTTTCATATCTCTTATTTCATTTAAGTTGTCTTGTTGCAGATGAGTATGGTGCTATGTCTATATTGATTATCAGCCTTTTCTCATTTCATTTCTCAATGTTGTGTTACTGTACTGTAATGTAGGGGAGACCTGGGTAAGTTGGCGCACTTGAAATTATTCAAATAGTTACCGTTAAGCAGTTCACACCGCCACTCTTGTGATGATAAAGAATGAGAAGACCGAGAAATGGAGTTCGAGGATGATGGTGAAAGATCATTTTGTCATCATGGTTGACCCTGGCAATGAATATCTCACACATGTGACTCCCAAGACTGGACACGGAAAGCAGATTGCCAAAACTATTCACGAGTTTCTGGTGGAGAAAAATCTAACCCAGCAGCCCATTGTGTGTGTTGGTTGTGATGGAACCAATGCAAATGTAGGATCAGAAAATGGAGTCATTCATCATCTTGAAATGTTACTTGGTCACCCGCTCCATTATTTCATATGTCAGCTTCACGGAAATGAGCTGCCTTTCCGCGCAGTTTTTTATCACTATGAGCATTGGCGTGGTCCCATTGGAAAGCAGATCAAGGAGTCTTTGTCTGAGCTTCCAGTTGTCGCCTTCCAGCCAGTCAGTTTCCCTGATTTCCCTGTTTTTAATGATGAAGTGGAGAAAGATCTGTCCTGGGATCAGAAATACCTGTATAGGATTTGTAAAGGAGTTATCACAGGTGTTGTTGAGGATGACTTGGCTGCTATTGAGCCAGGTCCTCCCTGTGTGTCAAGGTGGAACACCTTATGGAGTAGAATCCTCAGGCTGTATGTAGCAACATCAAGACCCAGCCATGAGTTGAAAAGAATTGTCATTACAATAATAAAGTTCAGTGCTCCAATGTGGTTTTACATCAAGATACACCCTTACGTAACACACGGCTCAAGGAACGTATTCCAGTCCCTGCTATATATGAAACACCTGAATAGTGAGGAGGAGACGATAGTGAAGAAGGCTGTCCAGAGAAATGCATACTTCGCCTACACAGATGAACTTCTTCTTGGTATGTGTGCAGATGAGGACATGACTGTTAGAGAAAAAGCTGTCTCAATGATAAGAAAAATTAGAGAGGAGAATCAGCAAAAGGAAGAATGCACTGGCAGATCTGAAGAGGAGGAGGAAGATTCTGATGCTGCTGTTGACGAGAATTTGTTAAACTATACTGATGAGGAGGGTAAAGATGGAGATGGGAATGAGGATGTGCCTCCTGTAGTCAACATGAGAAAGCTGGTGACTCCGAAACTAAAGTGGCAAGCAAAAAACTATCATTCCATGATTAACTGGAGGAATGAACTCAAGACTGAGCCTCCTTACATTGCTTCTCTGTCAAATCTACAGGTTAATGACATTCTTGAGACACCATTAGTAGTGCCCAAGTGGCCAAACAGCACTCAGGCGGTCGAGAGAGGCATAAAAGTCATGACTGAAGCTTGCACTGAAGTGACGGGATACGAATCGAGAGATGGATATATTAGGCAAAGATTATTGTCTAGGAAAATGATGCCAAGGTTCCGCACAAAAAAGAATTTCAATATGAACTTGTAATGATTTTCTGTACGGTGTACCTGTAAAATAACATGTGAATTAAATCGATGTCACCCAGGTAAAATTTATCATTATCCTGGAAAATATTAAATGACACCTAATTTTTGGTATACACTAAAAGTTGACAAAAAGTCGTTCGCGATGCGGCAGGGTAAGTATGCATGAAATGGCATGAAATTTTGCACAGGTGTTTGTTACAGCCATACAAACGATGCCTGAAAAGTGCAGCCTGCAACTCAAATAAAAGTGTTTTTTCCCTGCCCCCTAATATATATATATATATATATATATATATATATATATATATATATATATATATATATATATATATATATATATATATAAATGTGACCGGGGAACGTTAACCCTTGGACCACCAATATACTTAAAGCAGTCCTAGACTTTGTTATATTTCACACAAAGCCTGTTCAACGAGCTTATGGCGCCGTGAACCTCTAATGGGGGCTACCCGTATCAAGTAGGTGGTCAGAGTAACGTTTTACCAAATCCGGCTTCGAAACACGAGGATCCATATATATTTCATGAACCCACGGCCCACGAGCACATGGGCTCGATGTCTTACTTTTTTCAAACAAACTCATTGAGTTTGATCAGTTTTCACATATTATGAATAAAAAGCACAACTCATATTACTTAAACACTCAAGTTCTTTGTGTTCACTTTCTATTAAACTTGCAAACACAAATTGTCAAAAACAAATATGGCAACGTCTAGCCTTAGCTGATCAAAAAGCAAACCTCACACACTGACGTTCAGACAATGAGCCAGTGGACGTCTATGACCTGTGAGTCTGATTCTGTTCACAGTAGTCGACGTCACGAATTGCTAGCCAGCTTTATTTTAACTCTATTAATAATTAGAAAAAAATAAAAATAATAATGATAATTACAAAAATGATAATAATAATAAAATCAGATATAATCATATAAAATATAAGTCAATAAATTTTATTTCAAAATGGCATATCGTAAAAATTTAACTATCATAAGATCTAAAAAGATTATCCAAGAAGCAGCTTACCAAGATTTCAGTCACATATTAAGACATGAAAAAGACTCAAACTTAGCGCTCCTAGTGTGCCTCATCCCCCAACAGGCAAGTTCCCCTGTGCCAAATATATTTTTAGTATGAAATATTGTGCAATAACATCCTCTGCTTCAAGAGCAGTAGAAAAACTATTGGTAAAACAAAAACAAAAAAAACTCTGGTAAACTATGAATTCTTAAAGAAAGTGAAAGTGGCATTCGGCACTTCTTTTGTGATGGTGGATGATTTTAAAAGTTTTATCCTAAAAATTGTTAAACAAATCAAGTAAACCGAAATTATCCCCAAAAGCAATTAATGTGATATTTTATATTTATCGATAGTTTGTAGTTTGATTCTACTGTTCTTGCACACATTTATGCCACTTCTGCGGATTTTAACAAATGATTTAAATCTGAACTTAGTAAAAATTTGCATCAACCACCCTTTTGTTGTTCAACTACCCGCCCCCCCCCCCCCTCCTCTAAAAAAAGCATAAGGATGGACGTTCGAGGATGCCCCAAACTGAAACATTCTTACCAACATTGAACATTGACTTTTGACCCTTTAACCCACAAAAAGTACATTTATTGTAAGTATCTGCCTGGTAATAGTCATGTCTAGCAAAATAACCAGCACATACGAATAACAGAAATGCAAATGACAATTTGTACTGCAAAGGCTAAATCAAGACCAAAAAAAGACACAAGGACGGTACACTTGGCCCAGTTCATGTTACCGTCCACCCCAGGTCTGCTGAGGCTGTGACTGGGCTGGTGGAGTATTTGTGTCGGTCACACGTATTCTCAAACATTGGTTGCTGTCTTGTACAAATGTAAAATCACGTGGTGGGGGAGGTGGGTGAATGTCAGACCAATAACGAATGAAACAAGCGACTGGTGAAGCTCACATATCCCTGTCTGTGGGTTACTTATATAACAATGACAGAGCTGAGAAAAATCGTCGGGGCTGAACAATATTTGCATATGTTTGTCACCAATCACTGTTTGGTGAAATTCTGTTCAGAATCGTACAACACGTTGATTTTAGAAACTTGTGGAAATAGAAATGCAACTTTTATTTCAGAGAAACACCTCATAACCACAGAAAGACATACTGGGAGATATAAAAATGTAGGAGGAATTATCTCCGAGAGAACTTCTGGGGCAGGAAATTAAGAAAATTTTCGTGTTTGAAAAGAACCTAGAAATATAAACTAATGGCTTCGGAATGATTCCCTGTAATGACACTTTGCTCTACATTTAGATACGGGTAGATTATATTTACATAAGATAACGGTAAAACACTGAATTTCAGATATACGCTTCACAATATTTTTGACTATTTCTATCGTGATTATTTTTTTGTTAATATCCAGATCGTTTTATATTCTATGACTTCATGCAGAGTTTAATGAAAGCTGTAAATAAAAATATTCTGAAGAAAACCAACAGACAACTTGAGATAATTAAAAAAAAAAGTGAAATGTAAAGTAACAATTAATATAGAAAATCTCCGTCTTATCGGGAATAACCCACTGAAAATCAATAAACAGTGCAGTATCCTCAATCACATTCGTCAGTCACTCACTCTTGCAGCAATGAAACAATTTATGACCTTGTTTACCAACACTTGATACACTGTATGACAGTATGGGTGGCCTCAAGCTCGATTAAAACACAACCAATGTTCACTGCCCAGAAGTGATTTATGAAGATAATGACCTACTTGAAAAAAAAGGAACAACTCACACTAACTAACAGTTTGCTAAACTAAAAATATTAAAATTCGAGGATATTAACACTTACTGCTGTTTCCTATTTTTAAGAATATGTTAATCACTTGATTGAGAATTATTATATCCAGTTCCGGAACAACCAGAGGCACAACTTAAGACACCCAGTCTTCTGATTGCACTTCCTCCTTATGCGCTCCTCTCAGTCGCAAACCTCAATAAAATATCATGGTGTGAAGGTGTGGAACAGCTTACCGCCACCCATCCAAGGAAAGACTGTGCTTCTTTCCTTTAAATTATCTCTTAAAAAACATCTATTGTCTAAGTATTAATATTTTTATAATTCTTTATACCCTTAAATTATACCCTATATTTTGTCAAGTAGATTGAAATTACCATTACAATAATTATATATTTGCCGTTAAGACATGATCCTGACTGTGTCTGTCCCTATGTTTCACCTTAATACAACCCATGTTGTATTGCTTCCCTCATTTACCAGATTACTGTATATCAAATCCACTGTAAAATATGTATACTCTTGTACTATAAATGTAAACAAAATATAAATAGATAATTAAATCAATAAATACAGAAATAAGTACAGAGGTGTTAATTTTGTAGTATCATTCTCATATGAATTTACTAACACCCTCTTACATGAAATAATTTAGATGATACGAAATGTTATAAAATAATGCCTTGAGATATATATAGCAGGTACCACAAAAGCTGCGTCACACAAGTGCTTTTACCCAAAATAAAATCCACTGTAGGTCTGAATTTTCAACGAACTCCTCAAGTTGTCTCCCCAGTATTTATTGTCGAAAGTGGGACGATACAAGGCGTCTGAAAATCCACAGTACGGTGGGATGACATTTCCAATAGAGGGTTTAATGTAATAATAAAATTTACACCGAGTTTTCAGCTGTAGGGAGCTGGAATTGTCTACAAAGTTGCACGTATATCGAGCAGTAGTCCTACCCACCCTGCTATAGGGCAGCGAGACATGGGTCACATACAGGAAACACCCCAAAGCACTTGAGAACATTCACCAACGTAGTCTACATTCTATCCTCCGAGTTCGCTGGGAAAACAAGCGATTAATGCCGGTATTCTCGCTGACACCAACTGTAGGAGCAATGAGGCTACCCTTATCCATGAGCAACTACGTTGGACCGGCCATATTACCTCGTGGACAACAGTAGACTGCCAAAGCAGCTACTTTACAGTCACCTCACGAGCAAATGAAATGGTATAAGGAAAAGTGCCACATCGTGTCCCTCACCTGGGAGACGATTACTCCACACCGTAACGCAAGGAGGAGCACCACACAAGAAAGTGTCAATGCTTTTCAACGAAACCGACTGCAAACCAAGGCAGACAAGCGCAAACGCCGGAGAGACGCTGCCGCCTCCCCTTCCGCATTAGATGTGGATGTACCATCCACAAGTGCAACATCTGTGAATGACCATTCCGGTCCAGTATCGGTCTCTTTAGTCACCTTATAACTTACTAATGAAGGTGACATCCTTAATAACTCATATCATTGTCTCATAGATGGATGATCGTCATACTCAATTCTGAGTGACAGCAAAGTAGTAGTAGTAGTAGTGTGCGTGTGTTGGTTGTGTGTGGTCTTCATGGAACATAAATTCTCGAACGGTAGTCATTGATTATTATCTTATTTAATTCATTGTGTATTACAGTACATTGAAAATTCGTTATATACGCCATCCAATGATTACATCAAAATGTTATATCAGAAGAAAACATCCCATTGACAAATGAATATTAAATGTTGCTTAACAACACAAGTACTGTAATGCCAACATGTTTCCATTTTAATAAAAAGTGTGGACAGAAGTCTGAAGTCCTTCCACCAAACATAATTTATTTATAAACATTTTCAACACATATTGTTAGTTGCACACTGGTTTCAAAAAATGAAATGTTTGAGATGATACCTGATTGAAAATTTCTTAAATGACACACGCGTCAAACGCCGATTTCGGTGTGTTTTCAGTGATCTGTCTATTCACACCCGTCGCTTGGCCCTTATCCCTTTATAGATAAAGAAATAGATAGATTTAGAAAGTCACATTTTCATTTAGAGTTCATCCTTCTTACACAACCAGACACGACACGTACCTCGGATACTGAAACAGAGTGCAAGCACTCTTATTATTATTATTATTATTACATTGTTTATTTGCTCTATTAGTATAGTATAGCAGATTGTTCTAGCAAGCGAAAACTACTTGAGAAGGAAGAATCACTGCAATTAACTTCAACCTCTTGTTGTTCTCACTCTGGCCAAAGTTTAACGTGAACAGTATGAATGTTATCTGCATAATATAGCAGACGAGGAAAATGATAGACATAAATTTAAGCCACTTCTTTCCGTGCTGCCCCCTCTCACCCCGCATTCTCTTGACGTCACGATACCTTGCTATACCACCGTTCACTCGGGAAAAGCTACTATATATAACAGTCTATTTAATGCATAACATTCACTTGATTTAATACTCTCAATGTGTCTGTTAATAGTTTCTAGTGTGACACATCTCATTACATCGGTGTTTAACATTTGCTTACTACCAACAGGAGTGTATTTAATAGGAACTGATATATCCAGCCAAGGAGGAATGGCATTAATGGGTTCGTCTGGGGTGATTGGGTCATTCAATTTCAAGATATCTGCAACACTTTTATAAAGCCACGCCCCAAAGAGAGTTTTTTGTTGAAGGTTAGCGAGACAATCGGGATAACTTAGATAGAACATCAACTCAGTTTGAGCTGTAGTTTAGGTACCATTGTTCTTCCAAACTTTTACACAAAACATGGTATTAAGTAAAGCTATCCTCGCAGATAGGGATGGCAACCAGAGCTCTTTCCTCATGTTTTCAATTCTGGTTGATTTTGGGCATCCTAGAATGATGTGCATGGTTTCATTTTGTTCTACCTCAAGGCTGTTGAGTTGTTTAGGCGGAAGCATGATAGCCAACTACAGAACGAATGAAGTGAAAATAAAAAGTATGATCATAGGTGATGTTAATTCCATAGCCCTTTCCAAGAAGGGTTCTGAGGGGTTTAATGCTCTGCATTAGTTTGGCACGAAGGTTGCCAGCAAAGTTTGCATCATTCACACAAATTCAAAGATATTTATAGGAGGTACATAGTTCCAAGGGCATGCTCCTGATGTTAAAGTCAAGAGGCAGAGGGTGGGCAGGACTGGGATTGAGGACTTTCGTCTTGTCAACAGATATTATGAGACCACATTCCACAGTCCTCAGAGCAAATACATCCAGCAAGGCTTAGAGCCTGAGCTTGGTCTGTGTCATAATGCAGATATCATCAGTAGAGTATATTACAGCCTCGTTTGGCTAAACTGGAATGTCGGAAATAAGCTTGTGCATCAGTATATTATAGAGCATAGGACTTAACACTCCTCCCTGAGGCTTGCCAACCTCAAATGCTTCTCTTTCTGGCACTTTTGACTCCCCTAAAGAGAACACTGGTATACATGTAGGACAGATAAACCCCTTATCCATGTCATGAGGTCACCATGGATGTCAAAATTAGCTAATTGCTCAAGTATAATGTCTCTATTAGCTACATCAAAGGCTGATTTAAGGTCTATGAAGGCTGTTTGTGTCTTATCTTTTGAGTGAACAAGATATTTTGCAAAGCATGTCTGTGTTCTGCGCCCGGGCATGAACCCATACAGATTAGGGGCCAGTTTGTCTTTGACTTGAAACATGAGACGGCTGAGAACAACTTTTTTAAGGATTTTACACATATAGGATGTTAGTGAAATGGGCCTGAAGTTTGGAGAGATTAGCTTTATGTTTTGGTATTATGTTTCCTTGAGTCCTTGTCTTAGGCAAAATACTCTGTGTGAGGCTCATTTGATACAGGTCAAGCAGTGCATGGTTAGGGACCTCATTTAACAATCTCAGGGTGTTATAGATTATGCCATCCTCACCAGAGGAAAATGATTCACCTTTTAATAGTGCTGTTATTAGATCATGGTGCGTGTTAGGAAACTGGTCAATAAGGTCTGGTGAGGGACAGGTTATTTCAATATTGAAACCCCTATTAATGTGTGTGGTTTTAAGATATTGCAGTATGTCAGGAGGCACGGAAGTGATTTCTGACTCACTACACCATTGGTCTAATAGCATGTCAGCATATTCTGCAGGGCTGTGATGAAGTTGGACTGGGGTGGGTGACTTGGTAATGCCTCTAATTTTGTGCCACACTTCTGCTAGAGTGGTTGTTTTATTAATCCCCTGTAAGAAACTCTGAGAGATAATTTTCTGTTCCAACATGTTAGAGGGGAGCAAACACCCAAGCCACTAGACTTCATCATAATAAACGAGGAGGGTATGGTGGCCAAACTGTAACGCCTTGCCCCAGTTGGCACCAGTGACCATATAGTTTTGCCATTTAGATTTAACTGTTACCTAGTTCAAGATAAGGCCAGGCTAAGGTGCAAATATTACAAGGAAAATTACAATGGGATGAGGAAAGAGATGAGGGGTATCCACTGGCCTGACTCATTCAGGCACAAGAACGCAGACACTACGCTGAACATCATAACTAGTAAAGTGACCCATTTGATCGATAAATATATACCCAAGATCAAACCCACTGCCTCTAGTAATGCTAGGGGATCCCAACTCTTGAACCATGCGGCTGTCGACAAAGTTAAGAAGAAAACCCAGAAATTCAAGATATGGGCTTGGTCAAACGATGAGCAGCAGAGGAGGATGTATGGAAGAGCCAGAAACCAAGCAAAGGTAGAGTGTAGAAGGGCTGAAAAGGAGTTCCAAAGGCTGCTTGCAAGCGAGGTCAAGTCAAACCCAAAGGCAATTTACCGCTATGCAAAGTCGAAATTAAAAACGCGAGTAGGAGTATCAGGCCTGAGGCTTGAAGATGGTAGTTACGTATATTCTGACCAGGATAAAGCTGAGGCATTAGACAGCTTCTTTCCCTCGGTGTTCACAAGAAAGGATGCGATTAACCTTCCTGCATTTGAGGACAGTCGGTTCAAAACAGCACTGACCCACATTGGGTTCACAGAAGAGGGTATTAGAAATAAATTGTCAAAGTGCTAAGAGAGTTGTGCAACGAGCTTGCTGAGCCCCTGAAGATCCAGTTTTGTAAATGCCTGGAAGAACAAAAGGTCCCCAGTGATTGAAAAGTGACTTTGATGAGTCGTATCTTCAAGAAGGGTGATCGTCACTCCACGAACAACTATAGACCGGTGAGCCTAACCAGCCTAATATGTAAAGTATTATCAGAGATACCGCGATGGAACATCTACTACAAAACAACCTTGTAAAGGATTGCCAACATGGTTTTATGCCGGGGCGCTCCTGCTTAACACAATTGCTCAAGGTATTGGATATTTGGACCCATATTCTGGAACGGGGAATTAATATTGACAATATATACCTAACTTTTGCCAAGTCTTTCGACAGTGTACCCCACGAAAGGCTGAAAATCAAACTGGAAGGGTACTGAATTCGGGGAAATGTCCTAACGTGAATTTTCTACATGACCGCAAGCAGTGAGAGGTAATTAATGTCACGAAATCATCATCTGTATACGTCACAAGCGGCGTACCACAGAGCAGTGTATTGGGGCAGGTGTTGTTTGTTTGTTTCATAAATGACATGCCTGACGTTGTACACTCCTCCATACAAATGTTTGCCGATGACGCCAAGTTATTTCGGGAAATCAAGAACCACGAGGACTGTCAAGAGCTGCAGTAGGATCTCTGTGAGCTCCAAGAATGGTCGAAGAAATGGTTGCTGAGATTCAATGTCACGAAGTGTAAGAGGATGCACCTGGGGCATACCGATAGCAAGGAGGCGTATCATATGTCCCAACGGGATGAAGAAACCGCACTATTTGAGACTGAATGTGAGAAGGACCTAAGTGTGTATGTTGACAATGAGCTAGAGTTCTCGGGCCATCGCGAGAAGGTAAATAAGCAGATCAATTATTGGATCTTATAAGGAGGTCATTCAGATATCTAGTCCCTCGTAACGATCTTCAGGAGTGAAGTGCTTCCCCATCTGGATAACTGTCTCCCCGTCTGGTCCCCGAGATATGCTATGGACTGTGAGTTGGTAGAAAATGTTCAAAGGATGGCCACCAGACTGGAGACTGCACTTCAGCACCTCAACTACCCTGAGAGATTGGAGCGCCTGAACTTGCCTAGCTTATACTACAGACGGGCAAGGGGCGACCTAATTGAGGTGTAAAAGCATCTCAAGGGGCACTACTCAGTCGAGTGTTTTTACTTGGAGCTGGCGGACTCTCGCCCCACATGGGGTGACAGCTCAAGATTGAAGATGCCGCAGGTCTAGAAAACTGTGAGGGCAAACTTTTTAGGAGTGAGAGTTGTGAACGCTTGGAAAAATCTACCAGAGAGTGTTGTGACGGCACCGAGTGTGAGCTCTTTCAAGACCAGACTTGACCAACACTGGAGCAGGTTCAGGTACATTCAGGAGCCGGTGAATGCCCAATATTTGCCAACAGTGCGTAACAGAGACGTGACCGATCGCCCAAGCGGGTAACGAGCCGATTAAATGGTGAAGAGGATAAAATAAAAATATAAGTAACAGAGACGTGACGGATAGCCCAAGCTGTTGACGAGACGATCAGTGGTGAAGAGAATAAAAGAAAAAAAAGAAATACAGTCTGCCACACGGCCGTCCCTGGAAACGAACTAGTGAAGGGGACTGTACTTGCGTTCTGTGAGACCAAACTCACTACAAAGTGTCCCTAATTATACGGGACACTGCATCAATAAGTCACTACAAAGTGGTGGTGTCATGCTGTATGCTAATATTAAGTGTAACACTTCTGTAAGAGAAGATTTAAGGGTTCAGGAGGTAGTTAACCGAGAGTGTTTTCACTGAACTACATAGCGACACACGAAATATCCTAGAAGGAGTAATCTGTAGAAGACTCCATAAAAAATGTAACGAACTTTCTTGGTAAATTATTATCGGAACTTATCTCTATCATAAGTTCAGAGAGGAAACTTTGCTACTTTACAGGAGATTTCAACCTTGATCTACTAATATCAGAGATGGACACCTCAGTATTAGACCTTCTTGCTACCTGTCATTCTAAACTCTTCTTCAACACTATTACCAAACCCACTAGAGTAACTGCCACCTCTGCCACTGTGATTGATCATATTTGGACTAACAACACTCCTAACAATCTTGCAAGTGTATTTATTAATAACTATATTTCAGATCACTTCCCAGTGTTTGCCATGTATAAAACAGCCACAAGTTCTGAAAGTGTCTGGTAAAGTCACAACAAACAGAGACTACTGTGCTGACAACATGCTCCTGCTCGAAAACAGCTTAATGAATGGAAAGTGGGATCTTGTTTAT
The DNA here is from genome assembly GCA_958450375.1 of Homarus gammarus. Lineage (NCBI taxonomy): Eukaryota > Metazoa > Arthropoda > Malacostraca > Decapoda > Nephropidae > Homarus > Homarus gammarus. The sequence goes on along the minus strand of CAUDMG010002369.1, from coordinate 71,469 downwards.
GTTTCGGACAACCCTATCCTGATCTACTGCAACTTCTCTTGCATCTTCAATGCTTGCTTTGATAAATGGTTCCGCCCTCAAGAGGAAGTTAGTAAAAACTGTATCTATCTCCAAACCCCATATTATAAGTGAAATCAAGGCAACATAAACTCCAAAGAAAATTTGCAAAAAGACTCATAACTTTCGGTGATGCTAACCGAAGTATCAGAAATAGAGTGACTCAAGCAGTTAGAAATGACAAACGTAGGTATTATACAAATAAGGTCCAGGCAGCATCGAAAAACAGTAAGAAGACCTGAAGTGTCATAAATTTTATTCAGAACAGGAACTCTCACACTACGGCCCCCCACTCGGCTTTTATGATAAATGGTACAGTTTTAACGGAACCCTCCCTTCAATGATTATTTTATCAATGTTGGCAAAAAATTTTCAGAGAGCATCCCTAATTACCATGAGGAATTTAGAGACTACCTGCAAAACAGGCAGGAAAACGAAATGTTCGTATCCCCTGTCACGGCAGATGAATTATTGACCACCATTAAAATGTCCAAAGATGCAGCAGCAGACGATCACAATATACCACTGAGCATCATTAAGATAGAAGCCTACCTATTACTACTAGTTCTCTTATACACTTGTAACTCCTTCACTAGTGGTGTTTTTCCGTATAAACTGAAAATTGCTTGGGTTCACCCAGCATATAAGAAATCTGGGGACAATGGTCTTTTTAATAATTACCGCTCCATATCAATCAACCCAGCTTTAAGTAAGAGACTGAAGAAACTAGCATGTAGTAGACTAAATTCCTTCTGTTGTGTCAATAACATCCTTGCAGACTCTTAGTTTGTATTTAGAGCTAGAAGGTCAACTAAGAGGGCTCTGCTATCCTTTACTAATGCCATCCAAAACTCTTTTGATGACAGTCAGTCCACACTCGAAATATTCCTGGATCTCTCTAAAGCCTTTGATGCTGTCGACCATTCCATCCTTCTGTCAAAGCTTGAATATTATGGCGTTAGGGGCTTATCCCACTATTAATGTACCTCATATCTGTCTAACAGGAAGCAGTATGTGTGCTTTAATAATCATCTATCTGACTCTTCACCAACTTTGTATGGCGCCCCCCCCCCCCCCAAGGCTCCATTCTCGGTCCTGTACTGTTCTTGGTATGCATAAATGATTAGTCCACTCCAGCACACTCGTCAAATACAGCTCATTTGCAGACGATAGTAATCTCTATGCCAGCAACTCAGATCGCCATTCCTTGATGAGAACTATGAACACTAAATTGACTAAATTCAGGACCTGGATGTACGTAATGAACTGACCTTAAGCCTCGAAAAACCCACTACACCATCTTTCACAGAAGGAAAAACTTTCCTGCAGATTTGACTCTTTTCGTCTGTAATACAGTCTTCAAACGTGAACCAAATACTAAATTCCTTGAGGTCATTGTTGATGATAAACTAAGCTAGGTCTCACCACTTCCTCTAATACGTCATGGAAGCCAAACATCCACAACATTGTAAAAGCTGCCTCCAGAAAGCTGGGAATACTGTACACTGTACAGATGCCGTAGCTACTTCACTCCTGAGCAGTTGCTTCAAGTTTATAAGGGATTCATTCTTCCTAACTTGGAGTACTGCTCTCATATATGGGTGGCTCTTCTTCTGCCCAACTGTTAGATAGGGTGGAATCAAAGGCATTTCGTCTTATTGACTCTCTTCCTTTAGTTGATATTCTTTCCCCCTATTCTCCTCGCCTCACTGTTGCTTCACTCTTTCAATTTTACAGGTACTTAAAATGGCAATGTTCGGAGGATTTGGCATCCTGTGTACCGCCGGCAAGGCTGTGAGCTTTGAACACTCGCCTTGCCCACGGTGCCCACAGTTTCTCTGTGGGTGTCTGTCACACTAGAATAATCCGTAAAGATACGTACATCCTTCTTTCCTCACTCAGCCAAACAGTGGAATGCTCTGCCATCTTTTGTGTTTCCATACTCATACAATCTGTCTCACTTTAAAAAGCTGGTTTTCCGGCATCTTCGTGGTGTAGATTAATGTAACCTTTTTTTCTATTTTATTTTTTTTTTACTCCAATTTTTTCGCCCCCTAGGCCCCGTTGTGGGTCGATGCCTTTGTGGGTCGATGACATGTGCCCGGGTGGGATATTCCAAGTAAATAAAAAGCTGTAGAAACCACATACAAGCCATTCACAGTAAAGTCAATAAACAGTGCGGTATCACATTCGTCAGTCACTCACTATTGCAGCAATGAAAGAAATCTATTGTGATCTTGTTTATCAACATTTGATACACTGTCACTCAATATGGGGGCCTGTGGCTCTACAAAAATACAAACCCTGATCACTGCACAGAAGAGAGTTGTGCAGAAAATGACGTACTTGATAACAAAATAAAAAATTATCACACTAACCAACAATTTGCTAAATTGAAAAAGTTAAAATTCGAGGACATAAACACTTAGTGCTGCACGGTATTTTCTTATAAATCTGTCAATCACTTGATTGACAACAATTATTTCTAGTTCTGGAATAATCAGAGATTAGGTACAACTTGAGACGCTCAGAGCTACTTCATCCTTGACCACAGAAGGGTTAAGACGAACCTGGCGCTGCTCTGGCAGCAGCCAGGTCAACTGTTATGTTGACCCATACTAACACCCCCTCCTGAACCCTCCTCCCAACCGGAATATCAACAAGTTCTCGCCACAAGTTACTATTTTATTTTTGGAAAGGAATGGAACCAGTGTTGAATAGTGGTGAAGAGTGGTTAAGTCATTGAAAAACAACTCAACGGTAATAGCTAAGTCGTTCACAAGCTAACCTTCACACAGTGAGGTTCCAGGTACCCAGTGATAACTGCCTGTGAGACTCAACAACACGAGCTATGTGTTAATCCCTTCATGATAGGGAGGCCTGGGACCACACGTCACTCACTTCAGTGAATGAGGTCCTGTGACACCAGACCACGTGGTGTCCCCTTGATGCTACAAAACCACGTAGTGGATGTGTTGCTACAGCATTATATGAGGTTCCTTATAACACCATCTATGAGGGAATTGCTACACCACCTCAGGTTTCTCATAACACCATCTGTGAGGGAATTACTACACCCTGTTATGCCACTTATAACACCATCTGTGAGGGAATTACTACACCACATCTGGCCCCTCAGAACACCATTTGTGAGGGAATTACTACACCACGTCAAACCCCTTATAACACCACCTGTGAGGGAATTACTAAACCACATGATGCCCCTCATAACACCATCTGTGAGTTACTACACTAAGTGTTTGCTGTTCATCACCCCACCGCACAAGATCTATGTGATCTCCACTGTAAACATTAATCTGTACGTTCACTGTACGCTCCCTTCCTTTAAATCATTTCTATAAAATATCTATTATCAAAGTATTAATATTTTTATGATACTTACTTAATATTCCTACTTTTATTGCATCACCCAAACCATTATATCTATAATTGTCATGTAGATAGATATAAACTACCATTGCAGTAAATATATATTTGCCGTCAAGACATGATACTGATAGTTCCTGTCCTCTTTTTTCACCTTAATACAACCCATGTTGTATTACTTCCCTCCCGTATCATATTAATGTATATCATCTCCACTGTAAAATTGGTATATATTTATATTATAAATGTAAAATAATTTATAAACGAAATTAATTAAGAAGAGATAACCGTGGTAATATTCCGTTATGTTCTTACTACCACCATGTTTTGTGTGCTAATTGGTACAGTATATATCAGGTGCCTTCAAGATAGCTCAGACTCTCAACTGACTCAACCATGTCAATATTGTTAATATCATCGACTCTTCATCTGTATTTTACTGGCTGAATAAACTGTTTCAATTTCAATATCAATAACAGACGGAGGTACAGTATAATAACCAGACGGGGAGGGTGCACAGGCAGTCACTTTATAAATGCTCCACAGGTCAGGTCGGTGGCACAAGCCCAACACATGAAATCGAGGTAGACCCTGTAGGCTGAGAGAGGAGCAGTATAGCTTACCGCGATCAAAAGTGACCATTCGGGCGACGGCAGGCACGGTGGCGATCCAAAGTGACGGAGGAGATTTATGATAGAAAGTGACGAGCAGGTGGGTGGCGACGGAAAGGACAGTGTCGATTAGAAGTGACAGTTGGAAGAGTGGGAGAAGAAGAGACATTAGTGATTGGGAGTGACAGTGGGGAAAGCGGTAACTGAATGAACAGTGGTGACTTAGGTAGCGGAAGGGACAGAAAAATCGGGAGTAGTTGTGGGGTACGAGATGTTTGGTTCACACTCAGGATGGGATGGAGAAAGGAAACTCGCAATGTGCTGCCTGTATACATATTGTAGTGGATGTACAATGCAGCTTGGTGCTGGGAAGGTAGCATGGTTGCAAGCGTTCAGTAGAGAGAGCTGGTTGGTGAGGGTGCTCAGAGGACTAGCTTGTGGGTCGCCATGGTCGCTGGCGGGAGCGAGGGCCGCTAGGCAGGAGGAGGAGGAGGTGTTGCTTGCTGGTTGGTGTAGGTCGAAAGAGGTAGGTCGGCCGGTCGGTGATACGGAGAGAAGAGTGCATTTGCTCTGAGGGTGCAAGAAGGGTACAGTACAAGGTAAAGTTCAGAAGTGGGAAATAGAGGAGGAGGTTAACAGCAGGTGGGCTATCCACCTTGAGGAGACGGGTTTTTTTGTCTTCCGTCAACGGTGCTGCATTAGAGGACTCATGCGGTAAGGGATGGCCGGTCTCAGCCAAGCTGAGCTAAGTTGTTCTATTTGATGTTTCCTTGGGGCATATTATGATTAGGGGGGGGGGGGGTCCCTTCAGGTCCTTGTGGCACTTGAGGGATGATCCCCATCTTGTACGTTTTTAGTTTTGTATTGTGGGTGTTTGTGAACTATTTAGGTCCTTGTTTATTTGTGGGGTCCCTCCAGGTCCTTGCGTGACTGGAGAGTTGTGCCCATCTTTTGGTTCTTTTTTATTGTGTATATAGAGGCTCTGGTTCTTCGTTACCATTTTTTCTGCTTCTAGGCCATCATCTGTGCGATGTGTTGTTGTTTTCCTCAATTTATTGGTTTAGGTAGGTCACCACGAGGTCAGGTCTTATATAGCGGAGGTAGGCGTGGCTTAATAGTTGACCTCAGTCATGTAAGGCGGCGCTGGTTGCTGACCTAGACCATGAGGCATACACTGGTGAATTCGCGGGATCGGCTAGCCAGCGACAAACAGCGTTTGTAGAGGAGGAATCCACTACATAGTGTCCTACATGGACGGATTCGGTGAAGAGAGCAGATTTGAATGTGAAAGACTCTTCTCATACCATGTACATAAGTATGTTCTTGAGAATGATTTGTTGAAACATTTATTGTTAATTGAAAATACAGTTACAAATGTAAACGTTGCTCCTGTTATTTACCTACCAGTACATAGGGCAACCCTACACATAATAATATCTCTGACAGCGTGAATTTGATTATAGTGTAGAAGCTTTCCCCAACACATCAATCACACCCTAAGTTAATGAGTTGCATTACCCAGTGTCAAGGAATAATCCGAGAAGATCGAAGATCTCGCCAACTGCATTGGCTACCTATTACCCCGGAACAGGATCCGCTGGGAAGACAGACGCAATTAATGTAAAGAAACATGCCCAAGTTTCACTCTGCCCAGGGAATGAACTCAGGTCGACTCATTTGCGAGGTGAGTATGCTGACCAATACACCATACAATAGTGTTAGTTACAAGACTAGCGAGGTTATCCTAAAACTATATCTTTTGCTTGTGAGGCCTCACTTGGATTATGCGGTTCAGCTTTGGTCACAGTACTACAGAATGGATAGAGAATACTTAGAAAGAATTCAGAGGAAAATGGCAAGACTAATCCCGGGCTTTGGGAACCTTGAGTACAAAGACAGGAAAAGCATCTTAATTTGCACTGCCTATAGAGACGTAGAGTGAGGGCCGATATAACAAATGTACTCAAACTATCCAACCAAGAGCGAACTCATAGCAATAGTTTTAAATTAGACAAATGTAAATTAAGGCGCGAGATAGGTAAACACTGGTTTGGAAATAGACCAGCCGATGGGTGGAACAAGTTACCAAACATCATCATTCACTCGAATACGTTGGATAGCTTCAAATATAGGTTGGATGGATATATGAGCGATAGGGGGTTGGTTGTAAACAGGACTGCCCAGTATGGGCCAATAGGCCCGCTGCAGTTTCCTCCATTCTTATGTTCTTATCTCCATGTACTACCACCATCATCACCACCATGAACTACCACAATCATCACCACCATGAACTACCACCATCATCACCACCATCATCACCCTCTCCGCATCTCATAGTGTCCCAGGCTGGATAGTTCTTTTGAAACTAAAATTGTCTTTGATACTGAATCTAACCAGAAAAAACAGAGGTACTATTAAGAACAAGTGCAGTGTAATAAAAGTGTTTATAAACTGAGAATACTCCTGTTACCTTAGTCCCCCCCCCCCCCCCCCGACACCACACTCCCTCAGCGGGAGGCCCGCTCATGGCCTCCCCTCACACCGCTAATACGCTGTAGATACCAGTCTCCTTTGTCCTCTAAGAGAGTTACGCCTCCCAACCACCGCTGACTTCCTTGGAGTGCCAAGCAGTCCTCGGCCCTTTGACGTAGGCATATTGGTCGGGTCCTGTAACTCCACCATGTCTGAGTTGACTGGAGACCCAGCTACTCGCTCTAACTCTCCTGATGCACTAAGTGAGCCAGGCGACTATGGTGTTGACCTTGACACCAACGGAGAGGATGGCTTTCAACTAGTTCAGTCCAGGAACAAGCGGAAGGCCGAAAAGGCAGAAAAACTTAGAGACCATCAACTACAACCTCAACCCCCCATGAGAGTAAGATTAAACTTCCCTGAAGGTACACCACCTGAAGACAAGTATCTCTGGCTGAACGATGCGGAAGATAAACACCCAGACGCTGAGTTTCAGTTCAGAGTCGGGACACAAGATCATGTTCTGATTAGAAGCGACCCAGCAGTCATACAGGATCTCCTCACCAATAGCATAAGGGGAATAACCATGGAACAATCATCCCAATCATCGAGCAAGAAAACCATCTTAATGATAGGGCTCGACCAGTACCAGACCCCTACACTACTAGAAGCTCATCCCGACATCAGAAGGACGAAGCGACTCAGGGGTAAGACTGCAGTCATTGCAGACTGGGTTGGCTCGGAGGACTCACCCAAGACCATTCGAGTCCGTGGTGCCTATCAGCCCCCTACCCGGAGGTGTTACATGTGGCCCGATTATGCCCCTCGACTAAGCCGTGGTTTGGTCTCTGCTCAAGACAACATGCAACACAGACTTGCAGAGATACAGTTGCTCGAGGGGGGTGTTATTCAACAGAAGTGTATTAACTGCAAAACAGTTGGAGTTCCTGTATGGCACCCCGACTGTCCTAGAGCTCCTACACCCCTTCAGCGCCCAGATTCGCCACCCAGGCAGGTCTCAAGAAACACTAATGCTGCTAGGGTACTCCCTACGGTCAACCCCTGGCCCACCCTCCCCACCAAAGCTCCAGGATCATCAACAGCAGTCATCGAAAGATCAACATGGGGCAACACAGATGTACCGACATAAGAGGTAGCTGCCAACACACACTGTGAACACGCACAAAGTGAAGAGATCAATGATTTGAAAAATTAAATTAAAGAACTCAAAGTTCAATTTACAGCTCAAACTGATTTGTTAAGAAGCCTCTGTGATATACTACAGAAAAAGAACACCACTAACACAGTGCAGCAGCTATGGAAAAATTACAGTCAAACTGAAGACATTCAGATGTCAGTACCAGATGTGGAAACTCAAGACCCACCAGAAACTAGTGGCCACGCAGATGAAATTAGTGATACTGGTAGCAGTTCTACTGATGCCTCTGTGGACATGGTTAGTGAAGATGAACAAGCACAAACAGAAAATGGTGGTGATGTCGATTGTAACCAAAGTGTGTCGTTGGCTGCCATTGACTTTCAACAATTGTTGAGACGTACATGCTCTAGAAATGTGTAAAAAACGTTAGGTGGCCTACTGTCTGCCGAAGGGACAACATCTAGCTCAGTTGGGGAATGCACTAGATTGGGTAAAGACACAGTATCAAATACAGCACGATGAGACAATGTGGGAGATGAGGAGACACAATAGTAGAGAGGGAACTAGTCTCGAGGCCGGGTTGACCATGTCTAAGTTCGACGGTAGGCCAGGAATAGAGGTAGGGAAGTGGTTAAGAGACGAAGTCGGTCGAGTCCAATTCATAATAAAGCATCTTGCGGGGCCTGCGGCAGATCGCGTATACAATGCACGCAGAGACTGGGAAACCGTAGATGAATTAACTTGTTATTTGAAGCAGCAATACGGCGGGCAGACGGTCATGTACGACGCCATTCAGAAGGTGATGAATCGGAAACAACGGAGCAGCGAAACGCTTCTTGAATATTATGATGCTATGCTCGATTTAAACGATGAGTTGAACCACCATGGACATAAATATGATAAGGCCCTGTTGGGAGATGCAATCACTCGGGGGCTCAAGGAGGAACAAAGCCGTATGTGGTTATTGGAGGAGATCAAGAAGTATCCTCACCGTAGTCTAGATGAGTGGATCACGGGGCTGAGAGAGGCGGAACAAAAACGAGAGGCTTTGAGGGAGGTACCGCTGACTAAGGGAAGAGAGAACGAACCGCTGGCTGGGGGCTCGATTCTCCCGATGTGCTATGCGTGTGGACAAGAGGGCCACCTCAGTTTCAATTGCACGAACAGGTCCGGACCAGGAGAGTGTCCCAAGAGGATACGTGGCCAATGGCCAGTATCGAGTTGGAAATAACAATCGGAACTGGCGGTCGGGAAATGGTCAAGGCCAGGCAGTCCCCGCCAACCGTTCCTGGCCTCACCAATATATTCCACCGGCAATGTTATGAACCAAGAGAGAGCGGGCCCGTGGTCAAGCGTGGTCCGCATGACAAATTTAATCACGACAGAAGGTACCTTGAGGCTGAAAGCAGAGTGTCCTAAGGTTTCGGTGCTGGTAGCAGGTCGTGAAATGTGGGGTTTTGCAGATACTGGGGCAGAAGTGTCGTTAATTGATGAACACTTCTACCGTCGGGAGCTGGAGCCTGCAGGTGTGGTGCTGCAGCCCACTCGAATAAGGGTGAAAGGGGCGTCAGGGTTTCCAGTGCCGTGTGTGGGGTGTATTCGGGTCACTATGGTCGTATGTGGGGTGGAAGTCACTGATGTGGGGCTGTTGGTTTGTCCAGGGATTGAGACCCAGGGAAAGGGGCAATCACATATTGGGTTGATGGGGATGAATGTGCTGGGGGAGGTGGCGGAGATTTGGCCTCACATGTATCACTTGTGCAGGGAAGCCAGGAGCACCGCTCAGTGGGAAAATTGCTTGCATGAGGTTAGGCAGTTATGTGCAATAGAGGCCATTCCTCCCCAGAGTACTCTGTTGCTGTCAGTATGTGTTCCCTCATTAAGCCAGGTAGCTAACAAAGAAGTAGTGATTGAACCTCTAACAATGGAGGATGAAGGTTGGATGCCTGAGGGTGTGATAGTGTTGCCGACAGCTGTAAGAGTGGTGAGGGGAATGACCCAGGTGTTGGTGGCAAATCTGTCTGATCGTCGTAAGAACTTGAGGGGCAATTGGCGGATTGGGAAAGTGGCTTCTGGGACGGAAGTCGAGGCAGACACCAGTGAGGACAGTTCAACCGGAGGTCAAAGTGCACACGGAGAAAATGAATGAGGAACAAGAGCGTGCAGTTAGGGGTTTAATAGAAGAGTTTAGTGACATTTTTGAAGGGGAGGGCCAGTCCATAGGAAAGGCTATTGGGGTTCAGCATGAGATCCAGGTGACTACAGACAGGCCAGTTAGGGTGCCATACTGGAGGATCCCTCCAAACCAGGTACCAGAGGTGAAGCAGCACATTAGCCAGCTGTTAGATCAGGGAGTAATTCAGCATAGTGAGAGACCGTACTCTGCCGCCATTGTAGTAGAGAGGAAAAAGGACGGGACGCTGAGGTTGTGCATTGACTATCGTGACTTAAATAAGGTCACGGTACGCGATGCGTTTTCTCTGCCTAGGATAAATAAAACTCTAACATCTCTGACGGGGGCCCAGTTTTTCTCAACGTTTGATCTGGCGGCGGGATATCACCAGATAGAAGTAAAACCTTCGGACCGTCCAAAGACTGCCTTCAGCACAAGCTTCGGACACTTTGAGTACAGGCCTATGGGATTGTCAAATAGTCCGGGAACCTTTCAGAGATACATGGAGCGGATTTTAGGGGGTAAAATTTTCTCCTCGTTGCTTGTATACCTTGATGATGTGATGGTATTTTCAAGTACAATAGATCAGCATATAGTCAGATTGAGGGAATTATTTTGCAGGATGAGGGAGAATAACTTAAGACTTAAACCTAAAAAGTGTGAAATAATGGCTTCCAAAGTAAGTTATTTAGGATATCAGGTGTCAGTTGAAGGCATCACAGCTGATCCTGAGAAGATTAGGGTAGCAAGAGATTGGCCAGTCCCTCAGACGGTGAAAGATGTGCGGTCTTTTGTAGGGTTCACATCATTTTATAGGAAATTTGTTAAAGGGTTTGCCCAAATAGCTGCTCCACTGCATGCTTTGATGCATGGGAAATCTAAGGATCGGGTAGATAGTGAGTGGGGAGAGGAACAGCAGCAGGCTTTTGAGAAACTGAAAGACAGGATGACGCAGACACCGGTGTTGGCTTGCCCAGATTTCACTCAGGAGTTTATATTAGAGACAGATGCAAGTTTTAGGGGGCTAGGTGCGGTGCTGTCCCAGCGGAAGGATGGCAGGTTGCATCCGGTGTGCTATGCAAGTCGGGGCCTGAGGAAATCAGAACGTAACATGAACAACTATAGTTCTTGTAAGTTAGAGATGTTAGCACTCAAATGGGCAGTAGTGGATAAATTCAGGAATTATTTGGCAGGGAAACATTTCACAGTCTATACAGATAACAACCCACTCAGTCACCGAGAGAAGGCTAAACTAGGTGCCGTGGAAAGTAGGTGGAATGCGGATCTCGAGCAGTTTAACTTTACTATAGAGTACAAGCCGGGGAAGAACAACATTGTGGCGGATACTCTATCTAGAATCCTGACGGAACAGGAGGAAGATAGCGAAGAAGAGTATACACTACAGCTATGCATGTAGTAGAGGAGAACCGGGCAGGAAGGAAGGAACTGTGGACGATGGATGGGCTGCGTCAGGAGCAAGAAGGCATGAACTATATGACAAAACTGCGAAGATGATTGGCTGGAGAGCTGCCGGAGGACGAGGTACAGGTAGAGCTCCAAAATGATGACTTCCGCAAGATGTACCGAGCGAGGAAATCCCTGATCGTAAGAGAAGACCTGGCATAGAAGACCTGAAGGAAAGAACCTATGGAAGGAGGTGCCAGTTTTATCTCCAAACTTGCAGGAGGCTTTGATTAGAGCCTGCCACGACGAGTTTGGGCATCAGGGGCGAGATCGCACTCTGTCGCTGGTGCAGGAGCGAGGTTTCTGGCCAGGCATGGGAGAAACAATGCGAGACTACATAGCCAGCTGCGAGAGGTGTGGAGTAGCAAAAGATGAAGTGCCAAAACCCCAGCTGCATGTAGGGACGATTGAAGCTGCCAAACCATTAGAGACACTGGCCGCAGATTTCACCTTGCTGGACAAGCGGCAAGGATTTGAGAGTGTCCTGATAATGGTTGATATATACAGTCGTTACACTTGGGCCTTTCCCACCAAAGACCAGAAAGCCTCGACGATTGCAAAGATCCTGGTGAATCGGATCTTTCTGGCAGTGGGTGCCCCTGAGCGACTATTGACCGATCAGGGAAGAAATTTTGGCAGTGCATTGGTCCGACAAACGTGTGCCACCTTTGGGGTGAAGAAAATAAGGACGTCAGCATATCACCCACAGGGAAATGATATGGTGGACCGGTTCAATCGAACCCTGCACGGTCTGCTGGCCACCCTCGAGGAAGAGGAAAAGAATAAGTGGCCACAGCATCTGCAGGCAGTGGTGTCACAATATAACGCGACTCCGCATGCCACGACAGGGTTTTCCCCATTCCTGTTGTTTTACGGGAGAGAACCAAACCTGCCGTTTGACCTTAGGCCGGAAGTAGACCCAGAGCCGGTAGATGAGTGGGTGATGGTGATTAGAGACCGGCAACGAAGATTGCAGGAAGCAGTGGAGATCAATGTGCGGAGACGTAAGGAAATATACAGAAGGAAAAGAGAAGAGAAAGCCCACGAGAGTAGCTGGGAAGTGGGCCAGGAGGTTTTGCTGAGGAACAATGTAAAAATAGGCCGGTGTAAGCTCCAAAACCATTGGTTTGATACGAGATGGCACATTGTTGAGGTCCTAAAGCCAAGGCCTGGTTTATACCGCATTGAGCCCAGTGGGGGAGAAGACCTGGAAGTGAGAGTGGAAAACCGGAGCAACTTGAAGGCTGCTCGCACCCCAGTTGAGCAAGATGAACAGAAGTAGTTCAGAGAGGTCGATCGAGCCTCCAACTGAAAGACGAAGCCGACAAATTACAGTTTAGGTGCTCCTGTTAATGAGAAAATGCAGGTTGTCGAGGGTGAGTTGGAGGAGTCGTGAGTAGGGCAGAGGGGATTGGAGAGATGGTTAGGTCAGAGATGTGCGTTGAGTAGTGGTTGCTGTCATGAGCGGGACTGAGTTGCTGTCATGAGCGGGATTGAGTGTACGGTTGTAATGGCCAGGGCCTCACTAATATGGACTGGTACATTGTCAGAGGGCTGGTCTGCCGGCATGAGGTTCGGAGACGTGGATTGAGTCGATCGTTGAAGACGTGAGAGCATTCGTGAGGACTGAGTATTGTTTGACATTGGTTCTCTAGATCAAGGGCCAGGCCAAAGGAGAGTATGCAGGATGTGGATTTGGTATTATTTTTGACATTGGTTCTCTAGCTTAAGGGCCAGGCAAAAGGGGAGCTTGTATGTTCTGGATGGTTTTGAATTGGGCTAGGCAAGAAATCGAGTTGCTGGCTGCGAGTTGGAATAGGGCAGATTTGAAGGTGGTTTCTAAGTTGTTCTCTCAGCACATGAGGACAGTGCTGTTTTTTTTTATGGGGATCGAGTGTTAGCGGGAGAGAGAAGGGGAGAAGAGAAGACGGGAATGCAGTGAGATGCAGTTTCTTAAAACAATTTTTTAGGGGGGTCGTATGCATGTTTTTCTCAGCACATGAGGACAGTGCTGTCTTTTTTTAGGGGGGTCGATTGCAATATTCAGAAATTGAGAATAATTTCAAGTGCCGCGCGCAAGATGCTGAGTTCAAGGTCGTCTGAGGGAAGACCGCGGTCCCCGCACGTGAGAGGTGTTGGAACTAGGCCTATACGATACTAAATGTAATTTACCGAATTAATATGGAAGCGAATTATGAAACTAAATCTCAGTTATTAAATAAAAAGTAATGATAGATCGTTTATCAGTCTGAATAATGTTACGGGTGTCCCAAGAAAGTTTTTAGTTAGGCGGAAAATATGTCACGTAGGCCTAAGTTATCGCCTTGAGAAGACACGAGGCTGGCTAGTTCTCAGTCACGCGAAAGGGATCTGACCAACAAGACGTCCCTGCGCGTCCTGCCACAGAAATAGTCACGTGGCCTAGTCACCTGTGTTGCACTATTGCAGTATAACAAGTATGTCTCATTCGATCTCAGATAGGGGTTAGATTGGGCAGTGATAAAGTTATCAAGAGCTAACAGTGAGTTAATTTCAGGGTTTCAGTCAGAACCCACATGACTCGAGAGATTGACTGCCGTTTGAGACTGCCCTTGATGATTGAGGATTGTCGTCGTTGATGATTGAGGATTGGGGATTGTCGTCGTTGATGATTGAGGATTGACGAATGTCGCCGTTGGACCGATCAGTGTAGGCCTGTCACTGTTTAGCTGGGTAGCAAAGAAGCTCTTGAGTGAACCTAGCAGTCTGGGTGCCCAGCTAACGACGGGACGATCGTTGGGGTCATCAGCTATCCTCTACGTGGCTCACAGTACCACATATCTCAAACAGCTTAGTGAAACCCTTTTGCTAACTGGAAGCTAAAGCTTCTCTCAACTGTATAAGGTCTGATTGGCTCACTCCCTTCCGCTTCATGGATGTACTGGGGATAAAGTGAAGCCAGCTGAGTGATACAGGGCCGCACACTGGGGCCAAGAGTCAGCAGAGTTTAGAGGTACACTTTCCAAGGTGGAGAAAGGCTGATTTGGGCCTTAAACTATGGGTGCCTGTTGGTTGTGCCTTAAACGACTACAGAGTGCAGGTGGAATCTGTGTGTGTGTTAGGTTAGGAAGCATGGTTCACGGGTATTGGTGGACTCAGTAACTTCTTAATAATAGTGACAATATTTTTGTGTGTAGTTAATACTATTTTTTCAGTTACCAATGAATGCTGTGTGCATTTAATATTTCTTTATAATCTCAATCTCAGGTATAACCTTTGTTCCCCAGAGTAGTGTTTAAGTTAGGTTAGGAGGTGTGTATCTGTTGGGGAAATATAATTTTGTTGAGCGCCCAGAAGGCCTATTCAGGGTGGAGTTAACAAGTTCTGATTTTTATACCATTTTCTCAGTGATTGGTATTTTGTTGAAAGCCCTTAAGGCCTGGTTCATGTGTGCACACAACATTTCTTAATACTGTAAAGTTTATGTCCTCTAATGAGGCATTGCCTGAGTTTCTAATAATTTCAACATCATGCTTAACTTTTATTCCCCAGAGTAGTATTTTAAGTTCAGGTTAAGAATTGCGCATATTGGTGCACCATTATTCGATTGAGTTTGTAGTGTTGGAGGGAATTTAAGTGTAAATTTTACAGTGTGCCTCATTCATCCCAGTCACAGACGTTATCCTTCCATGGGTCACGGACAATTCATTTTGTTTAGTAAATTTAAGTGTTCTTGTGCTAGTTCGGGATTTCTCTCAAAGGGGCGCTTCCACTGCCATTACCATCTAATAATCTTTAATAAACCCCAAGTCTAGTGAGAAATTAAAGTCCAGTAAATTTCCGACCAGTTACGTATATATATATATATATATATATATATATATATATATATATATATATATATATATATATATATATATATATATATATATATATATATATATATATATATATATATATTGATAAAATCACACGGGAAAAGGGAAACAACGGAGCACCTTAGCTTTCGTCTTTTTTCAAGACATCTTCAGAGGCAATTGGATTACAATTGGATTAGCCAGGGCCTTTTGTGGTAAAAACAAAAATAGGATGAGGGTGTGTTTGCCAGGAGCAGGGGTGGGGGATATAATTGAGAGGATGGACAATATCTTGTCTGGTAATGGGGACAAACCCATTATCTGCCTCAGTTTCAGGAGGCAATGATATTGGCCTGTGTAAGAGCGAGGAGCTTCTTGATAAGTTCAAGGCAGCTATAGATCGTATTAGGTCTAAGGGAGGGATCCCTATCATATGCCGTGTCCTGCCTAGAAGGAGAGTTGGCAGTGAATGGTTGTCAAGGGCGGTTGGTGTCAACGACCGTCTTGACAGATATTGCAAGTCAATATCAGTTCCATTCATTGACAACTGGGACAACGTCTACGGCAGAAGGGACCTTTGTGCTAGGGATGGGGTGCACCTGTCTTGGGATGGGGTGGCAACCCTGGCTGGGTCTCTAGAGGGGGCAGTTCAAAGGATATCGAAGTCTTTAAACTGCTAGGGGAACATATGGGCACGGGGGTGGGGGAAACTGCAGTGGGAGCAGGAAAACAAATTAAAAATTACAGGGAAATAGTGTTAGGAATGATGACAAAACAAAATTAAACAGGGAGTTTAAAATTAAACACGGTAAAGGGAGGACTCAGAACACGACTAACTTTTAAATGTCTGCTACGTGAAGAGTAGAAGTATGAGAAACAAAATGGATGATATTAGGGCCTTGGTATGTACTGAAAAAATCGATATAATAGCATTCACTGAAACATGGATCAACCTAGACTCACGTGAGTTGCCGATCGAATACCAAATTGCGGGTTACAAATTGTTCCATACCGATAGGCAGACCGGGAAAGAAGGAGGAGTAGCAATCTATGTTAGGGATAATCTGAAGTGTGAAATAAATAAGGAAATAAAAACTGAGCGGAAGACAGAAACAATTTGGATAGAATTAATCGACGGTAGGGAAAAATTAATCACAGGAGTAATATATAGACCTCCCAATCTTGATATAGTCAATGAGCGACTTATCTGGGATGAAATGCGCAGGGCTTCTATACACAACAAAGTCTGTATAGTAGGCGACTTTAACCTTGGCCAAATAGATTGGACTGACCTTACCAGTAACTCAGAATCAGAGGATTTTCTTGAGACGATCCAGGACTGTTTCCTAAGTCAACATATAACCGAACCCACCAGGGGTAATAATATACTCGATTTAGTTCTGTGGAACAGAGAAAACCTCATTAGCAATGTCGAGGTAGGGAACGAACTTGCAAACAGGGATCACAAAGAAATTAGATTCCAGTTAGATTTTCAGGGCAGACGTCAGGAAAATTCCACAAAAGTACCAGATTTCAGAAGGGCAAACTTTGACAGTTTAAAGAGGCAGCTGAGAGAGTGGGTGTCGCGCTTGGCCATGAACCTGACAGATGACTAAGACCTGATAACGAGATCTGAGATTGCCGAGTTCCACGACAATTTTGATAATGAGTTACTTAATGCACAAAGGCAGAACATACCATACAAAAAACTCAGATCAGACAACAATGGCCCTAAATGGATAAATAATTATTTAAAGAACATCATTGGCCAAAGGAAAGTTATAGGTAGAAGGATAAAGCATGGCGAAATTTACGTCCAGGATTATTATAGGATATTGGCGAGTAGGGTTAAAACCGAGATAAGGAAAGCCAAGAGGAATAATGAGGTAAGGATGGTAAGGGAGGCGAAGACAAACCCCAAAGGATTCTACCAAATGTATCAAACTAAAACATGAGAAAAGATTGGACCAATACGGTCAGATACCGGCGAGCTCACTGATAACGACGGAGAAATGAGCAAGAATTTGAACAAATATTTTTCAACAGTTTTTACCACCGAAAATTTAAACATGATACTCGAGGCACCGGCTCTATTCAGATATAGTGAAGAAAACAAATTGAGCGAGGTAGTAGTGACTAGTAACGATGTCAGTAAGCAAATAGACAAACTAAAGCCTAATAAGTCACCTGGTCCCAATGAAATATTTGCCAGAGTATTAAAGGAATGTAAGGAAGAGCTTGGTATGCCCTTAGCAAAGTTGTTTAATATGTCCTTAAAAACAGGTGTAGTACCAGAATCCTGGAGGATAGCGAATGTAATCCCGATTTTCAAGAAGGGGGATAGATTATCCTCTAACTACTGCCCAATCAGTCTAACATCAATAGTAGGCAAATTACTGGAAGCAATCATTTCAAACTCTATTCGAAATCACCTGGAGAAGCACGGATTGATCAATGATTCCTATCATGGCTTCACAAGAGGACGTTCTTGTCTAACTAATCTATTAACATTCTTTTCAACAGTTTTCGAATCGGTGGACGAGGGGCACAATTATGATGTGGTATATCTCGACTTTAGCAAAGCCTTCGACACAGTCCCCCACGAAAGACTAATTAGAAAGGTAGAAGCACATGGCATCAAAGGTAACATCCTTAAATGGATTAGGGCGTTAGGGTGTGTCATACTGAGGCGATTTTTTTTTTTTGAGTTTGAAAAATCGGCCTATGGTATTATTGATGTAATTCTATGTGCAGAGTCATGTGATATCTTCAGATTTGAAAAGTTTCCATTTTTTGCTAGGTAAATTTTAACATGAAATCTTATGAAATTCAGTATTCCCACCCTTTTACCAACACCACTAAATAGCTTATTTAAAGTAAAGTAAATGTATCAGGTTAATTTATTAGGATGAAAATGATCCAGAATAGTGAAACGAATGATCTTGACACATTTATTAAATTTAATATTCCTTTAGAAAACAAAATCATCAAATACAAAAACCGGTTTTACTACTACTACCCGGTGTTGCTGCACACCATAGAGAACATTTCATTCTTGCTTCTGTTTCTACTCATCACCTCCCTGCTGACCACCTGAGCTCGGATGTAGCCTTCCCTCCTCTCCTGGCTGTACACGTGACTGCTGGCCTCGCTCACTTGCTGTACACAACGCTCTATACTCTGGGTGTGCGAGGGCCAGGTAGGGACATGCATGGGGTTGTCCAGGAAAGCTCTGACTTAAACATTGGTGAGGCTGCAGGTAAGAGGGGGCTCACTGCCAGCCTGGATGTTATCCAGATCTATGAGATCAGTGAGGGTCTTGGCACCTAGATTGACTTCAGGAGTCTTCCTGACCCTGAAGGAATCGTCACCAACTGATTCGTCATGCCCAGATCCTCTCATAAGTCTCATATCCAAGATCTTTTTGACTGCCACTCTTGTCTCTTCCTCATCCTTACTGCAGAGCATTGTCTGCAGAACTGCCTCGGGATGAGCATACCAGGAAGATCTCCTCACAGTCTGCTCCACAATCTGAACAACCTTCCTTGGCTGACTTCTCAGGAGCTCAAGCTGGAAGAGAACATGCCTCGGACCTTCGGAGAACGATGACTTGACCTTGGTGTTGAACCAATTTGGCAAGTAGACACTCACGATGAATTGGACACTAAGTCTCAGGTTGTGAAGCTGGTTCCCTTTCAGTTTATGATGAGCGACCCGAATTCTGCAGAACCTGAGAGCCGTTGTGAGCCACCTAGAATGTGAGACTGGACCTATCTGCAGGAAAGCAAGTCTATCAGGCATGACCCCAGTTTTGATGGCACTGCAAATCATGTAACCATAGTACTGGTCAGTACTCAGGTCGTCAATGACAGTATGTGCAAGCTCAACGAGTGGAGGGCCAACTGTGATTTTTTCAAAGCTCGGATTTATTTCTAACTCAGTGGCAGAGTCCAGCATCTTGCCAAGAGGACCAGACCATCTGTTGTTTGAAAGAGTCTTGCCATCCAACTCCTGGATCAGACATCTGAGTGGCAACTCGTTGGTGTGGAGGTCACAAACAATCCAGACCACCTTCCTCCCAATCTTCCGCTCTATCCACTGTATGACCCCCCCTTGCCACCCTGTGTTCGTGTTTGTGCTGTCCCCTCCAATGGCCTGCAGGGTCTGGTCTACGTTCCTCTCTCTGTGCCAGTTCATAATGTTAGCTGCCACTATCTCAGCTTGTTTCCTGATGTCATCTTTCTCTGGAGTGAAATGCCACAAATACTTCCCTCCTGGTTCACTGCAGCAGGAGTAGTGTTCCTTCTTCACCATGGCAGGGAACAATTTGTCAGAATCTCCAACTTTCATGAACACTTTAGTGTCATTCCTTCTCCCATCAAAGAACAAACAATTGATTCCATTTTCTTTTATCCCCTTATCAAACTCCTCTTATAGGTTACTGACAAGTTTCTCCTGAGCTCTCCTTACTTTGTTATGATCTATCACCAGGTGAACATCATCAGGTGTTATCAAACCACCGTCAATCCAGGCAGCTGTTGCTATCTCTGCAGTTTCTCTGAGACCAGTGTGGTGTCGCATGCTGGCCAGAGCTATGTTCGGGATATCTTTCCTATTTCGAATCTTATGCCTGGAAGGTTTGGGATCATTATTTTCTGGGTTAGGGACAAAGTCACCATTCTCATGGTCAGCACTCGGATCAGCCATGGGGAAGTCATTAAACTCTGAATCAGCTTGACTCCAATCATCGGCCTTTTTTACCTCACCCTGGGCCTTCTCAAGTCTCTTTTCCTCGGCAACTCTTCTCCTCTTCTGTCTCTCTGTGGCAGCCTCCTGTCTCTTGGACTCCGGAATATCTTGGCTAGAAAGCATGAGAGCCCCTATACTGCCAGTCTTCTCTCTCTGTGCTTTGACAAATGCCAGTTCGATCACAGGAATCTTCAGTTCACGCTTGCAAATACAGGAGATGTGGGCCTCGGATTTACAGTCACGATCGCATCCAAACTCAGGACAGAGAACAATTGGGCACTTGCAAGTAATTATGTCAAATAACTGGCTAGCAGTCTCTCACTAATCTTCTTCTGACTTGTTATGACTGGGGGCTTGAACTGAGCGTTAGCCAGAGTGTACTGTGCCAAGACAGCTTTGGTCATATCACTGGCAATGTCATTGTTTGTGTAAGTTCTTTGGTTCTTTTCACTGATTTGCCTGATTAAAACACCGTATCTCAAAGCATCTCTCAATGTAGGCAACTCCGACTTCAGGAGCTCTCTCCCAGACCCAAGATAGTGACTGAGATGGCTGGATTTTTGGTTCCTCGTCCTGACACAAGCAGCCATCGCAAATATTATGAACTTATAAATGCATCAGAATCTGAAACAGAAAAAAATATTGTTAGTTGGGTTGTTGAAGAATGAAGTCAGAAAGCAATGTTCTCTATTTATTTGTAATGCACTAATGCAGCTGTACGTTAGATTTTCGATAAATTTCACGCTAAAATTTACCTAGCAAATGGTTGCAAAATATTGAAACTGAAATTATTTTCTGTTTATATACACTAAAATCAACCAAAAAAGTGATGGGCCATTAGTTTTAGCTGATCTTCCCTCCTATGACACACCCTATTAGGGCGTGGTTACAAGACAGGAAACAGAGAGTGAGCATTAACAGCACTAAGTCCCATTGGAGCAACGTCACAAGTGGAGTTCCCCAAGGCTCAGTACTTGGACCATTATTATTTATTATATACATAAACGACATATATATCGGCATAGACAGCAACATAGTAAATTTGCTGATGACACTAAAATAGGATGTGTTATTAAATCTGACGAGGACTCCACAAAACTACAGGAAGATCTAAACAAATTTTTCGTATGGTCTGAAAAATGGCAGATGATATTCAACGTGGACAAATGTAAAGTACTCAGTACAGGAGATGTTAACAGGGAAACCAGATTCCAGATGAACAACGATGCCATAGAGAAATCCGACTGGGAGAGAGATTTAGGAGTAATGATAAGTAGGAACCTTCAGCCAAGTACAAAAATGTTTTTGCTCGTAACAAGGCTAATAAAGTACTTGGGTTCATATAAAGAAGTGTTAGTTACAAGACTAGCGAGGTCATCCTAAAATTGTATCTTGCGCTTGTGAGACCACACCTGGATTACGCAGTTCAGTTCTGCTCACCGTACTACAGAATGGATATAGAATTCTTGGAAAGAATTCAGAGGAGAATGACAAGACTAATCCCGGGCATTAGGAACCTTGAGTATAGAGACAGGTTAAAGCATCTTAATTTGCACTCCCTCCTCCCTCGAGAGACGTAGAGCAAGGGGCGACCTGATAGAGGTGCATAAGTGGAAGTCAGGGCTAAACAAAGGGGACATTACAAAGGTCCTCAAACTATCCAACTAGAAGCGAACTCGTAACAATGATTTTAAATTAGACAAATTTGGATTTAGGCGTGAAGTAGGTAAACACTGGTTTGGAAACAGAGTAGTGGATGAATGGAACATGTTACCAAATATCATCATTAACTCGAATACGATGAATAGCTTCAAACATAGGTTGGATGCTCATATGAGCAATTGGGGTTGGGTGTAAACGGGACTGCCCAGTAAGGGCCAATAGGCCCGCTGCAGTTTCCCCCATTCTTATGTTCTTATGTTCTTATCACTAGCACCATCAGCCTCATCATCACTATCACCTCCATGATCACTATCAGCATTAACATTACCATAATAACAATCATCACCATCACTACAAAACCATCAAATTCAGCATCACCATCGTCATCATCTTCACCATCAAAGTCATGCAATACTTACTGTCCTCGTCTGTTGTGCCATTCATGCATGTGTCACTAGTGTAGCTACTGTTCGTCTTGGAGGCCACACACACGTGGTAGGTGGTCCAGGCCTCCAGCTGGGTGATGATGTAGCTCAGCGAGGTGGTAGTAGTTGTATTACTACCATCACCGTTACTGGCGGGACTCCAGGTGATCTTGTAGGTGACGTCACAGTTGCCGACGTCTTGTACCTCCGACCAGCTCACGTCCAGGAGAGTGGAGTTGTCTGTATAGTTGTTCACGTTGACGACAGTGACTGGGTCAGGGTCTGGGGGGATAATGTACAGCAGCAGTTAGTGAGTATTTTAGGTGTGATGCTGTGGACGTGTTTCATTAAGTAAAATACAATGTTGTAGTGAGACTATCTAGTATCTATTTGTTCCTCAAGGAAGTGAAGGTTTTTGATGAAGGTGTTATAGTTAGAGCCCCGGGCAGGACCACTCATCACAATATATGGTACACAGTAAATAAGAATGATCCATGCTCACACTAGTGGAGGTCCATTGTTCTCACACTCTTCACAATATATGGTACACTAACCATCTTCCTAGTTTATAGAACATCTCAGTTTTGTATGATAATGTCTTCCACAGGAGTAAGAAACGTACAGACAGTACAGGGTTGCCCTGCTTCTTTCGTCAGTGATCCAAATAATCTTTACTGTATACAACAATAAAATTATGGAAGTGGCTGAAGCTGTCTACTAACTTATGCCTGTAGTTTATAGTTGTCTGGCGCCACCAACGACAACTGGTTATTGACGTCAGAAATAATAACTTGTTATATTTGTCTTTTTTCCTGAATTATAACGGGTGAGGAAACACACAGACAAATTGTATATATTAGCCTTGTGAATAATTAGCCCTTAGTCTGTACTCACCTCTGAAGATGTGAATTACACGAAAGCGCTTGGGAACTTGTTTTCTATGTGGTTAACAGCATATACATGGATCACGCGCACCTACAGTTATTTATTTGCATATATATATATATATATATATATATATATATATATATATATATATATATATATATATATACATATATATATATACATATATATATGCAAGTAAATCACTGTAGGTGCGCATGATCCAGGCATATGCTGATAATCACAAGGAAATAGAAAACACGAAGTTCCCAAGCGCTTTCGTGAAATTCACATCTTCAGGGCTGAGTACAGACTAAGAAGATGTACAAAACAAGGTGTATCAATGACCCTACTAATCTTTAAAAAGCACAGCAACGGTCGGTAGTCAGGTCAGAGGGTAAGGTGACCCAACCTTCTCACCTAGTTACAAGTCTTCTTAATTTCAAAATTGTCCAATTCGTACATGCTTTTACTCAAATTCATGTTGACTGCTTCGGTATGTTTAATGAGACTGGATTCTATAATTTTCGTACTGTCAATTGAATTACAAGGTAATATTGAGGAGGCACTATCCCAGTCAATGCAATGCTTGCTATCCCTCAAATGAACAAACAGAGCATTGAATTCCTGGCCTGTCTTAACACTATATTTATGTTGTTTAAGTCTAGTTACAAGATCTTTACCTGTCTGGTCTAAGTAAAACATATTACATTCCTTGCAAGGAACTTTGTAAATGCAACCAATTGTGTTGTTGGGGGAGTTCTTGATTAACATTTGTTTAACAGTCCATGAGTTTTTAAATGCCACATTGACGTTCCAGGTTTTTAGTTGTAAAGGAATTTGAGAGAATTTTTTTTGTGAGATGGTAATACTAAGAGATTCTTATGGTCATGGGTGGGCTTGGGATCAGTTCTATAAAAAGATTTCTTAGTAATGTTCAGGCATTTGTCTATGAAAGATCTAGGGTATTTAAGGTTCAAGCCAATATTATAGATATATTTATATTCCTCATCAATGAATTCCGGGCTGCAAATTCTCAAAACACGTAAAAACATTGTTGAAAATACTGACTGTTTGACTCTATTATGGTGGGCAGAATAATAATGAATGTATAATGAATGTATGAATGTGTGTTGATACATTCATTATTATATATATATAAAAAAAAAAATATATATATATATATATATATACTATATACAATCAACCCCCCCTCCCCGCCAGGATTCGAACTCACAGCCCACGGGCCCATGACTGTGACGGGGAACGCTACCTACTGGACCACCAGGATACTGATAGTAGTTATAGACTCTGTTATATTTCACACAAAACCTGTTCAACGAGCATATGGCGACGTGAACCGCCATAAGCTCGTTGAACAGGCTTTGTTTGAAATATAACAGAGTCTAAAACTACTATCAGTATCCTGGTGGTCCAGTAGGTAGCGTTCCACGGTCACAGTCATGGTCCCGTGGGCCGTGGGTTCGAATCCTGGCGGGTTGAGGTGTTGAATGTTTGTAGAAGTCCGCATGCTTTATTGGGCTAATGAAATATACATATATATATATATATATATACTTCATTTTTAGTCCATTTAACACGCGGACTTTGAACATATAATCAACGACCTCACCAGCAAGGAATCGAACCCTCGACCTACTGGGTGGCCCTAGGGAACGCTTACCGGCTAGCCCACAAGGACACTAAAAGCAGTTCTAGACTCTGTTATATTTCACACAAAGCCTGTTCATCGAGCTGATGGCGCCGTGAACCTCATTGGGAAACTGCCCGTGCCTCGTATGTGGTGTCAGTAGCATTTTACCGAATCCAGCTGGTATGAAACGCGAGGTACATATATATACTTCATTTTTAGTCCATTTAACACGCGGACTTTGAACATATAATCAACGACCTCACCAGCAAGGAATCGAACCCTCGACCTACTGGGTGGCCCTAGGGAACGCTTACCGGCTAGCCCACAAGGACACTAAAAGCAGTTCTAGACTCTGTTATATTTCACACAAAGCCTGTTCATCGAGCTGATGGCGCCGTGAACCTCATTGGGAAACTGCCCGTGCCTCGTATGTGGTGTCAGTAGCATTTTACCGAATCCAGCTGGTATGAAACGCGAGGTACATATATATACTTCATTTTTAGTCCATTTAACACGCGGACTTTGAACATATAATCAACGACCTCACCAGCAAGGAATCGAACCCTCGACCTACTGGGTGGCCCTAGGGAACGCTTACCGGCTAGCCCACAAGGACACTAAAAGCAGGTCTAGACTCTGTTATATTTCACACAAAGCCTGTTCATCGAGCTGATGGCGCCGTGAACCTCATTGGGAAACTGCCCGTGCCTCGTATGTGGTGTCAGTAGCATTTTACCGAATCCAGCTGGTATGAAGCGCGAGGTACATATATATACTTCATTTTTAGTCCATTTAACACGCGGACTTTGAACATATAATCAACGACCTCACCAGCAAGGAATCGAACCCTCGACCTACTGGGTGGCCCTAGGGAACGCTTACCGGCTAGCCATCAGCTCGATGAACAGGCTTTGTGTGAAATATAACAGAGTCTAGAACTGCTTTTAGTGTCCTTGTGGGCTAGCCCCGTAAGCGTTCCCTAGGGCCACCCAGTAGGTCGAGGGTTCGATTCCTTGCTGGTGAGGTCGTTGATTATATGTTCAAAGTCCGCGTGTTAAATGGACTAAAAATGAAGTATATATATGTACCTCGCGTTTCATACCAGCTGGATTCGGTAAAATGCTACTGACACCACATACGAGGCACGGGCAGTTTCCCAATGAGGTTCAAGGCGCCATCAGCTCGATGAACAGGCTTTGTGTGAAATATAACAGAGTCTAGAACTGCTTTTAGTGTCCTTGTGGGCTAGCCGGTAAGCGTTCCCTAGGGCCACCCAGTAGGTCGAGGGTTCAATTCCTTGCTGGTGAGGTCGTTGATTATATATATATATATATATATATATATATATATATATATAATATATATATATCTATATATATATAATTGTAATATTCAGAAATTTCAGAGTAATTTCGAATGCCCCGCCATTGGCAACACTGAGCGTTCAAGGTCATGGGAGGGAAGAGAGCGCTTCCTGCTCATAGCGAGAGATGGTGGAACTAGGCCTATATGATATTAAATGTAATTTACCGAATTAATAATGATGCGATTCATGAAGTAAGGGACAATTATTGAATTTGAAATTATTATAGATCGTTTATCAATCTGAATAATGCTACGGGTGTCCCAAGGAGTTATTAGTTAGGCGGAAAATATGTCACGTAGGCCTAAGCTAACGCCTTGAGAGAGGACGCGACGCTGGCTCTCTCTCAGTCGCGGGGAGCATTCACACATACAAGACGTCCCTGCCCGTCCGTCACAGAAATAGTCACGTGGCCTAGTCACCTGTGCTGTGCTATGGCAGTATAACAAGTAAGTCTCATTCAATCTCAGACAGGGTTTAGATAGGGCAGTGGTAAAGTTAACTAGAGCTAACAGTGAGATCATTTCAGGGTTTCCGTCAGAACCCACTTGACTGGAGTTGACCGGAGTTGACCGGAGTTGACTGAGAGAGAGATTGACTGCCGTTTGAGACTGCCGTTGATGATTGAGGGTGGCGATTGTCGCCATTGGACGATCAGTGTAGGCCTGTCACTGTTTAATGGGGTAGCAAAGGATCTCTTGAGTGAACGAGTGCTCCTGACAACTAAAACGACACGGGGCCAGCATCAGCAGTGGGTGATCAGTTCTTACCACTCGGGTGCACAACACCACGTGTCCTCGGTCAGCTAGAAGTGTTACCTACTGGCCATAGACACCTGCTGGCTTTCTCTCTTCCTGCCCATGGACGCACTGGGAGTACACTGAGGCTATCTGAGTAAATTAATGGTCACACACTGAGACCATGAGTCTAGGACTCTAGGAGATACCTAGAGGAACATTTTATATCCCTTATTACGGGTGTATGTTGAGTTGGGTGGAGCATGGTTCACGGGTATTGGTGGACCCAGTAACATATCAATAATAGTGACAATATATTTGTGTGTAGTTAATACCATTTCTCAGTTACTGATGTTATCTTGACGTGTGTGGGTTAATATTTCTTAAATAATTTTGATAGTATTGTTGTTTGAATGTTTGTGTCACTAAGTGGAACCAGAGTGATACTGTGATTTGATTCTTTAATGCACCTAATTTTTCTTCATAATTCTAATCTCAGCTATAACCTTTGTTCCCCAGAGTAGTGGTTAAGTTAGGTTAGGAAGTGTGCATCTGTTGGGGTAGCATAATTATACTGAGTGCCCTTTAGGCCTATTCATTGTAGAGTATTTAATTTCTTATTTTTTAATACCATTTCCTAAGTGACTGATATTATTTTGTGAAAGCCCTTAAGGCCTGTTTCATGTGTGCAAGCAACATTTCTTAATACTTCAAATTTATTGTTGCCTGAGTTTCTAATAATTTCTATATCATGTATAACTTTTATTCCCCAGAGTAGTGTTTTAAGTTCAAGTTAAGAGGTGCACATATTGGTGTACCATTATTTGATTGTGTTTGTAGTGTTGGAGGGAATATAAGCGTCTAAATTTTACAGTCTGTCTCACTCATCCCAGTCACAGACGCTATCCTTCCACGGGTCATGGACAATTCATTTTGTTTAGTAGATTTAAGTGTTCTTGTGCTGGTTCGGGATTTTTCTCAAAGGGGCGCTTCCACTGCCATTACCATCTATTAATTTTTAATAAACCCCAAGTCAAGTGAGAAATTAAAGTCCAGTAAATTCCGACCGGTTACATTTATATATATAATATTCATCTTCTCTACGTATTTATTCACCCACAGAACATGTCATCTATCCAACACTGGATCTGCCCCCTTGTCAATCCAGTCAATCGTCTCTCAATGTGTGAAGGGAGTCGTGAAGGAAGTAAGACTGGCTAACACTCAAGTGGTCGGTGTAAAGGAAGGACACAGAAAGATCCGAGGTATATCAAGATTAATTATATTCTAACTTACACGAGAGCGGAACCTATTAGTAAGAGTGAAGGCTCTAAGGTGTTATTCGTGCAATAAGAACCAAACAATATATTAATCTATTACACAAAAAATGTGGGTGAAGATTGAGGTGGTGTCGCTGGGCGAGCAGTTAACTTGATATAGAAGAGCCACCAGAGAAGGCAACTAAGAGTTATCCAGGTTATGAGGACTAACACCTCTGAACGCCTCTGAACAGATATTTGTGTATCTGTTGGGCTCAAAGAGCGAAGAATAACCAAAACGCGTTGTGGTTGTTTGGAAAATAGCGAAAAAGCGAAATTTTAGGTAAGGTTAGGTTAGGTTACGTTTGTTTGGGTTGAGTTTGATTAGGTTTGCTTAAATTAGGTTAGGATAGGTTAGGTTGTATCTATTGGGTAAAACCGAAGACGCAAATTTCCCTTTCTAGATCTTTTGAAAACATCCACAACTCGTTGTGGTTGTTTTCGATCTTTGAGCCCAACAGCAATCAAATAACGAAATGAATTATCTAGAGGTAAATTATTTTTATAATGGCATTTCTATTTCATGGTATTTCGGAAGTCCAAAAAGACAAAAAGTATGCAAACATTAGTGCCAGTTGTAGGCACTAAGGCTAAGTAGACATTCTAGAGCGAAGGATGTTAACAGAGTGAGGCTAGAGTTAATATATACAAACAATTAGAGATTAAGAAGAGACTCAACAAGACTCGACTCTCCAGTAAGTATAAACACAATTGCGAGGATTAATACTTAAGCTCGGGGGATCATAGTGACTTTACACCTCTGAGTGGGGACTGAATTATTTACAAGTGAACTTCCATGTCCTCTTGTCAGACGTCATCACTGTGTACATCATCATATTCAGAGTTACTCCAATATTTCCTTTATACCAGACTGACCATTATAACGATGAT
Source organism: Homarus gammarus (assembly GCA_958450375.1). Lineage (NCBI taxonomy): Eukaryota > Metazoa > Arthropoda > Malacostraca > Decapoda > Nephropidae > Homarus > Homarus gammarus. Next base: position 42,625 of record CAUDMG010002369.1, on the reverse strand, counting down.
TAAAACCTGAGTTCCAAGTTGACTAAAACTATAAGAAATATTAAATCTATCTATGTAAAAGTGTGTGACACAAGGTCAACATAATATGCAAAACGCGCCTGATATGTCTATGTTTGTCTCGTTATCTCTATCTATCTACCGATTTAATTCATCTTCTTATCCAAGATATGGCTTACCTAAGACACACACACAGACACACCCCATATTATTATTATTATTATTATAATTATTATTATTATTATTATTATTATTATTATTACTATCATTATTATTATTATTATTATTATTATTATTATTGTTATTAACTTGTCATACTTCACGTATCAATAATTATTGAACAACCTTAAATCCCAAGTGGATATATTGCCTAAGAGAGATGATGTTTTTATTGTTAAAACTAATTTTTTTTTTTATTGGTAAAATTTACATTGTTTCATTTGAGGCGTCGTTAACTATCGTAACATTACCATATTATACCTAAATTAGTTACAGTAGTACTGTTTTTATTTGTAGTTTCTGTGAAGGCTATTATTAACAATCCTAATTTATTCTCTTTAGGCACAGACCAATCTGTGTTTAAAAATAATAAGGAAAAATGTGTGTGTGTGTGTGTGTGTGTGTGTGTGTGTGTGTGTGTAATAATAATAATAATAATAATAATTAATGGTTTATTGAAAAAGCATGGCAGACAGAAGACTGAAAATATATAGCTACTTAATTGGCGAATGGATCACTTGATTGACGAATACTATATAAGTAACATAAATGATACAAATATGACATATTATAACAAGGAGGGGAAAAGGTCATACTAAAGGGCATTTCAGCATAGTGACAGTGCTAAATGGTAAGATTGGCTGAGAGTGAAAACACTATTTGACTACAAGATGCTGTTGATTTTTACAATGGTTGGGACTGGGCTGTTCTTATAGAGATCAGTACGTGCTCGCTCGTATGGGCTGTATGCGGTTGTTGTGTCGAACGGCAATTCGCTGTCGAGGGATCTCGGTTGGAAGTAGAGGCCGGTGTCGAGGATGATGCAGAAGCTTCTCACCAAATTTACAGATGAGGTCGTGGTGATGATCAAAGATAGCCTAGAAGGTCAGTTTGTGTGTGTGTGTGTGTGTGTGTGTGTGTGTGTGTGTGTGTGTGTGTGTGTGTGTGTAATAATAATAATAATAATAATAATAATAATAATAATAATAATAATAATATTTAGCGGTATATTAAGATTACATGGGAGCCCGAAGACTGAAAATATACAATGAACTGAGGTATAATGAGACAAAACTCACCAGAAGAAGGTTACATATAGGTAGAATATTTATAGTTGAAGGAATGTAAAGAGATAAGAGTTTGGTAGCATGACTCGAGGGTGTGGGGGGTGACAACGTATGTTAACACAGGCTCAGTACAAGTGTAGTATATAAAACACAAATGCGTGTTACAGCTTCATTTTACAAGTTGCATGGGGGGAATTAATGGGGGGGGATTCGTACACAGGGTATGGTAGACTATAATGTGTTCGTTTACTTCACAAGTCGAATGGGCACTTCATTAAGTAGATCGTTGGGAGGTTCGGGATCACTGCACTTCTACCGCCTACACAGCCAGCACTTACTGTTATTCGTTGTGTTGACAGCACTCTGTCGATGGACCCGGATGTATTTGGTGAGCGGGACTGGGGACGTAGTTGCTGGCCCTCCTTGGTTATAAGACTCTCTCTCCAGAGAGAGGAGCTCCAGCCCCTATATATTGGAGGAGCGGGAGGGTGACCTCTCCTACTGACCTGGGTGTGTCTTGACCAGGTTGTTAGGTCAACAGGAGTGCTGGCTAATTAGCGGGTCCTTGAATTAACAAAATCAAGACGCGGGGTTGAGCTGATCCAGTGGTGGTGAGAATTCTGGTTCCCTTGGGTCAGGTCTGGACAGTTGTTTGCCCAGGTGTGGTCATGTCTCAGGTCAGTAGCGCTTTGTAATTATTACCTCCCAGGTGTGTCTTGGCCAGGTGTGGGGTTACTCAAGTACTTAGGCCGGGGTCAGGTCTCTTGGGTCTTGGGGTGTGTCATCCTGGTATGTGGTGGTACCACGAGGTCTGTACCCAATCACTGTTCTATGTGATGTAATTCTCTGAGCTGTAAGCTATGGTCTGATAATCAATCATTACAGAGGTGATATGGTGGAAGCGGGGAGTGGGTCACTTGATTGACAAAAGCTTTCAAAACGAAAATACAATAAACAAAGTTCAACATATAGATTAACTATATATCTGGTAATGTTTGAGCATAAGAACATAAGAATGGAGAAAACTGCAGCGGGCCTACTGACCCATACTGGGCAGTCCCGTTTACACCCAACCCCTATCGCTCATATATCCATCCAACCTATGTTTGAAGCTATCCAGCGTATTCCAGTTAATGATGATATTTGGTAACTTGTTCCTTTCATCCACTACTCTGTTTCCAAACCAGTGTTTACCTATTTCACGCCGACATCTAAATTTGTCTAATTTAAAACCATTGTTACGAGTTCGCTCCTGGTTGGATAGTTTGAGTACCTTTGTAATGTCCCCTTTGCTTAGCCCTGACTTCCATTTATACACCTCTGTCATGTCGCCCCTCACTCTACGTCTCTCGAGGGTGTGCAAATTACGATGCTTTAACCTGTCTCTGTACTCAAGGTTCCTGATGACCAGGATTTCTCTTGTCATTCTCCTCTGGATTCTTTCCAAGGATTCTATATCCATTCTGTAATAGGGTGACCGGAACTGAACTGTGTAATCCAGGTGAGGTCTCACAAGCGCTAGATATAATTTTAAGATGACCTTGCTAATCTTGTTACTAACACTCCTTTGTATGAACCCAAGTACTTTAATAGCCTTGCTACTTGCAAAAACACATTGTTTACTTGGGTTAAGATTCCTACTTATCATTACTCCAAAATCTCTCTCGCAGTGGGATTCCACAATGGCATCGTTTTTCATCTGGTAAGTGGTTTCCATGTTTACATCTCCTATACTGAGTACTTTACATTTGTCCACATTAAATTTCATCTGCCATTTTTCCAACCATTCGAAATTGTTTTTTTAGATCTTCCTGTACTTTTGCAGAGTCCTCGTCAGATTTAATTACACATCCTATTTTAGTGTCATCAGCAAATTTACTTATGTTGCTGTCTATGCCGATATCTATGTCGTATATGTATATAATAAATAATAATGGTCCAAGTACTGAGCCTTGGGGAACTCCACTAGTGATGTTGCTCCAATGCGATTTAGTGTGGTTTATGCTCACTCTCTGTTTCCTGTCCCGTAACCACGCCCAAATCCATTTAAGGATATTACCTTTGATGCCATGCGCTTCTACCTTTCTAATTCGTCTTTCGTGGGGGACTCTTTCGAAGGCTTTGCTAAAGTCGAGATATACCACATCATAATTGTGCCCCTCGTCCACGGATTCGGAAACTGATGAAAAGAATGTTAATAGATTAGTTAGATATAAACGCCCGCTTGTGAAGCCATGTTGGGAATCATTGATCAACTTGTGCTTCTCCAGGTGGGTTCGATTAGAGTTTGAAATGATTGATTCTAGTAATTTGCCTACTATTGATGTTAGACTGATTGGGCAGTAGTTAGAGGTTAGTGATCTATCCCCCTTCTTGAAAATCAGTATTACATTCGCTATCCTTCAGGATTCTGGTACTACACCTGTTTTTAATGACATGTTAAACAACTTTGCTAAGGGCATACTAAGCTCTTCCTTACATTCCTTTAATACTCTGGCAAATATCTCATCAGGACCAGGTGACTTATAAGGCTTGAGTTTGCCTATTTGCTTATTAACATCGTTACTAATCACTACTACATCTGAATAGAGTCGGTGCCTCGGGTATCATGTTTAAATTTTCGGTGGTGAAAACTGTTGAAAAATATTTATTCAGATTATTACTCATTTCTCCATCCTTATCAGTTAGCTCGCTTGTATCTGAACGCATTGGCCCAATCTTATCTCGTGTTTTAGTTTGATACAGTTGGTAGAATCCTTTGGGGTTTGTCTTCGCCTTCCTTGCTATCTACAGCTCATTATTTCTCTTTGCTTTTCTTATCTCGATCTTAACCCTCCCGGCCAATACCTTATAATACTCCCGGAGGTAAATTTCGCCACGATTTATTCTTCAACCTATAGCCTTCCTTTGGCCAATAATGTCCTTAAATAATTATTTATCCATTTAGGGTCATTGTTGTCTGATCTGAGTTTTTTGTATGGTATGTTCTGCCTTTGTGCAGTAAGTAACTCATTTTATAATTGTTTTGGAACTCGGCAATCTCAGATCTCATTATCAGGTAGGTGTCATCTGTCAGGTTCAGGCCCAAGGGCTACACCTCCTCTCTCAGCTGCCTTTTTAAGCTATCAAAGTTTGCCCTTCTGAAATCTGGGACTTTAATGGAATTTTCCTTACGTCTGACCTGAAAATCTAACTGGAATCAAATTTCCTTGTGATCGCTATTTGCAAGTTCATTCCCTACCTCGACATTGCTAATGAGGTTTTCTCTGGTCGACAGAACTAAATCGAGAATATTATTACCCCGGGTGGTTTCGGTTATATGTTGACTTAGGAAACAGTCCTGGATCGTTTCGAGGAAATTCTCTAATACTGAGTTAACCGTAAGGTCAGTCCTACTATTTAGATTTTGTTGTGTATGGAAGCCCTGCGCATTTCATCCCAGATAAGTTGCTCATTAACTCTATCAAGATTGGGAGGTCTATTTATTACTCCTATGATTAATTTTCCCTACCGTCGATTAATTCTATCCAAATTGTTTCTGTATTCCGCTCAGTTTTTATTTCCTTATTTATTTCACACTTCATCTTATCCCTGCCATAGATTGCTACTCCGCCTCCTTTCCTGGACCGCCTATCTGTATGGAACAATTTGTAATCCGCAATTTAGTATTCGACACGTAACTCACGTGAGTCTACGTTGATGCATGTTTCAGTGAATGCTCTTATGTCGATTTGTTTCTCATACTACTACTGTTCGCGTAGTAGACATTTAGAATAGTCGTGTTCTGAGTCCTCCCTTTACCGCATTTAGGTCTTAACTCGCTGTCTAATTTAGCTTTGTCATCATTCCTAATACTATTTCCCTGTAACCTTTTACTTTGTTTACCAGCTCCCACTGCAGTCTCCTCCACCCCTTTGCCCATATGTTCCCCTAGTAGTTTAAAGACTTCTATATCTTTTGAACTGCCCCCTCTAGAGACCCAGCCAGGGATGCCACCCCATCCCGAGACAGGTGCACCCCATCCCTAGCACAAAGGTCCCTTCTGCCGTAGAAGTTGTCCCAGTTGTCAATGAATGGGACTGATACGATCTATAGCTGCCTTGAACTTATCAAGAAGCTCCTCACTCTTACACAGGCCAATATCATTGCCTCCTGCACCGAGGCAGATAATGGGTTTGTTCCCATTACCAGACAAGATATTGTCCATCCTGTCAATTATATCCCCCACCCCTGTTCCTGGGAAACACACCCTCATCCTATTTTTGTTTTTACCACAAAAAGCCCTGTCCAAGTACCTTACCTGTGAGTCACTAACAATTAAAGCTTTTATACCTTCCTTGTCAGCCCTGTTGCTGACTGTACTATCGTCCAATTCGTCTATCAAGGGACTGAACGAGTTGGTACACTTAGCTGTTGATGACGTTGTTGACATATCCTTGGTGTGTTTTTTCATCACCAGTTTGGTCTTCCCTCTCCTCACAACCTTCCACTCGCCTGAGTTTTCGTCAGACACTGGCTTTCCTTGTCCCTCCTCTTCCTTCATCCTCGCCATCTCTTCCTTTAATTTCAGGTTCTCCAATGTGGCCCTCTCTATTTCTTCCTTGATCCTCTCCAATTCTTCCTTGGCCCTCTCCAGCTTGGCCAACAAACTCGCACACCCCAGACCACACATAGCACTTGCCATATCCGATAATTATCCCTGCAGATGCACCTCGTGGTCCGGGTAGGTCCTTCAGCTCACACAGGGTGTTGGAGATGGTTCTTGGTCCTCCTGTGATCAAGTTAGGAATTAATAATTCCTCACCTGGGTGGAGTAGGGCGTCCTCATTTCTATCCTGATGTAGTTTGGAGTCTTTCTTGGCTTTTCATCCAGTGTTGGTGGTGGTGAGTGTATGGTGGACAGGGTGTGTCTGGTCAGGTCAGGTCAACATTGACCGCCATTCACGATTGTGGCTGTAACAGTTGTTTCTTTGTTTCGAATTGAAATTGTCACTTTTGTATATCAGTTGTGGATTGATCGTCAATCTTTGCACGGTACTGTTGGTGGGAGGATGTTGGTAAATGCAGATTGGGAAGGGGAGTGCCTAACAAACCAGGCTGGCAGGTGTCTCCATGGTCAAGAGACCGCGGGCAGCGCCGACTTCCTCACCCTATGAAGGCTCATATATCACAACCCCTGCTCATATATCCATCCAACCTATGTTTGAAGCTATCCAGTGTATTCGAATTAATGATGATATTTGGTAACTTGTTCCACTCGTCCACTCCAATATTTCCAAACCAATGTCTACCTTTTTCGCGCCTAAATCTAAATTTGTCTAATTTAAAACCATTGTTACTTTTTTCGTTTATTAAAAATTTACAATTTATATATATATATACATTAATATTACATATTAACATATTTGTCAGTGAAATATTTGGATGACGTTCGTTCCTAGTTGTATAGTTTGAGTACCTTTGTAATGTCTCCTTTGTGTGTGTGTGTCTGTGTGTGTGTGTGTGTGTGTGTTGTGTGTGTGTGTGTTGTATGTATGTTTGCACATGTGTGTGCATCAGTAACTAATTAGCAGAAGGAACATTCTAGACACTTACCTTTACTATCAGTTGTTCCAGTTGCTGCCTTACTCTCTGGACCATAACCTTTGCTTGTAGCAGCCGTGACGGTGACGCTGTAGTTGGTACAGGGAGTCAGGTCGGTGATGGTGTAGCTGGTGGTGGTGTCATTGGTTATGTCATGGTCTTTATTCCCCTCCCAGGTCCAGCTAACATTATACTTGGTGATGATGCCGTTGGGGTTTTCTGGGGGACTCCATGATACTCTTATTGACGAGAACGAGAATGACACCACAGACTTGATGACTGGAGGTCCTGGTGCTGTAACATATTGTCACGATAACCATGAATACCTTAATATATATATATCTTATATTTAAGTATGGTTAACATTTCTAGAGGTCACCATCATGATAAAATGTGTAAAGGTCAACAGTGTGCGTGAAGTATGAATGATCATCCTGGTACATCATTATGGAGGTTCCTGACGCTCGTGAGCAAAGTCTAATTATATTTCGAGTCGAAAATTCGCTCTTAGCTCCGCATGACGTCATCTGGCCGGCAGCCCGTGGAGGGGGGAACCAATGTTATCACCTGGCCGTCGGGGTGTTAAGGTCTATGGCAATGCTTGATAAATGCTCCGTATTTGGATGCATATCAAATTTCAGATCACTGATAAAAGTTTGAGATTTCATCGATTTCCAAATGATGTATGTATTTGCTTGGAGCAAATACATAGGGTCAATATTTGAGAGCCATTGGGAGGTTTAAATTTAAATTCCCTAAACTCTAACTTTCGGCCAGGAAACCAGATATGGAGAGACAAGTACCTATTCGTTGCTTGAAACTGTTGTATAGCCTAGTCATCTATATTATATCTAGTGGCCATATTGATAAATTGAAAACCTCTACACATATAAACTTGTATTCACTGATTTATTGTTATGGCTTGGAGAGAGAGAGAGAATGCTGTTAATTATAATCTTAACAATTTGTATTATTTCTCTATTTTATTTAAGTCTTGTATTCCTTCTGACTCCTCAGTAAATAGCTAGCCCATATCCCTATGATTATATAATTGCTTTTACATTGATACTGGCAGGAAAATCATAAAGGTATAAATAATAATAAAGAGAGGAAGAAGAGGATTGTTAACAAAATTTATAATGTATTTTTAATAACAAGAATAGGAATATCATAAAAACAATGAGTCCATTTGAAGTTCAAGTGTCTGACTGAAATATAGTGTGCTAGGGGATGAGAAAATCGGGATATAGAGCAAGAATATCTTCTAATACAGTTAGGTAGTCTCACCAGGGATAATAAGAGTCTCCCCTTACTACCGTTTTCTTCCATTGCGGCCAACGACGTCACATATAATATCTATCTATCTATTTATCTATATATATATATATATATAATCAACGACCTCACCAGCAAGGAATCGAACCCTCGACCTACTGGGTGTGACTAGGGAGCGCTTACCGGCTAGGCCACAAGGACACTAAAAGCAGTTCTAGACTCTGTTATATTTCACACAAAGCCTGTTCATCGAGCTGATGGCGCCGTGAACCTCAATGGGAAACTGCCCGTGCCTCGTATGTGGTGTCAGTAGCATTTTACCGAATCCAGCTGGTATGAAACGCGAGGTACATATATATATACTTCATTTTTAGTCCATTTAACACGCGGACTTTGAACATACAATCAACGACCTCACCAGCAAGGAATCGAACCCTCGACCTACTGGGTGTGACTAGGGAGCGCTTACCGGCTAGGCCACAAGGACACTAAAAGCAGTTCTAGACTCTGTTATATTTCACACAAAGCCTGTTCATCGAGCTGATGGCGCCGTGAACCTCAATGGGAAACTGCCCGTGCCTCGTATGTGGTGTCAGTAGCATTTTAACGAATCCAGCTGGTATGAAACGCGAGGTACATATATATATACTTCATTTTTAGTCCATTTAACACGCGGACTTTGAACATACAATCAACGACCTCACCAGCAAGGAATCGAACCCTCGACCTACTGGGTGTGACTAGGGAGCGCTTACCGGCTAGGCCACAAGGACACTAAAAGCAGTTCTAGACTCTGTTATATTTCACACAAAGCCTGTTCATCGAGCTGATGGCGCCGTCAGCTCGATGAACAGGCTTTGTGTGAAATATAACAGAGTCTAGAACTGCTTTTAGTGTCCTTGTGGCCTAGCCGGTAAGCGCTCCCTAGTCACACCCAGTAGGTCGAGGGTTCGATTCCTTGCTGGTGAGGTCGTTGATTGTATGTTCAAAGTCCGCGTGTTAAATGGACTAAAAATGAAGTATATATATATGTACCTCGCGTTTCATACCAGCTGGATTCGGTAAAATGCTACTGACACCACATACGAGGCACGGGCAGTTTCCCATTGAGGTTCACGGCGCCATCAGCTCGATGAACAGGCTTTGTGTGAAATATAACAGAGTCTAGAACTGCTTTTAGTGTCCTTGTGGCCTAGCCGGTAAGCGCTCCCTAGTCACACCCAGTAGGTCGAGGGTTCGATTCCTTGCTGGTGAGGTCGTTGATTGTATGTTCAAAGTCCGCGTGTTAAATGGACTAAAAATGAAGTATATATATATATATAAATATATATATATATATATATAAATATATACATATATATATCTTGATAAAATCACACGGGAAAATGGAAACAACGGAGCACCTTAGCTTTCGTCTTTATTCAAGACATCTGAAGATGTCTTGAATAAAGATGAAAGCTAAGGTGCTCCGTTGTTTCCATTTTCCCGTGTGATTTTATCACGATTTATCTTATCCACGTTTTCATTGTGGATTTACATGAAATATATATATATATATATATATATATATATATATATATATATATATATATATATATAATATATATATATATATATATATATGCTGATAACCACAAGGAAAGAAGAAAACACGAAGTTTCCAAGCGCTTTCGTGTAATTCACATCTTCAGGGGTGAGTACAGTAAGGTGAAAGAAAACAAGAATGGTAAAGGGAGGGGAGGGAGAAAAAGAATGTTTTTTCGATGTCTTACTTTTTTCAAACGAACTCATTGAGTTTGATCAGGTTTCACAAGATATCAATAAAAAGCACAACTCATTTTACTTAAACACTCAAGTTCTTTGTGTTCACTTTCTATTAAACTTGCAAACGCAAATTGTCAAAAACAAATATGGCAACGTTTAGCCTAAGATGATCCCAGTAAAATATTTATGAAGTGTTTTATTCTTATCAAATTTATTTTTTATGAATACTGGTAATCTCATTGGCAATAGTTTACGATATTCACCATAAATATCTGTATTAAGCCACACGGCCCACACCTGTAAAAAATCAAACCTCACACACTGACGTTCAGACAGTGAGCCAGTGGACGTCTGCGATCTGCGAGTCTGATTCTGTTCACAGTAGTCGACGTCACGAATTGCCAGCCGGCTTTGTTTTAAATACTGTATATTTATAATTAGAGAAACATAAAAACCTATAATAACAACAACAACAATAATAATAATAATAATAATAATAATAATAATAATAATAATAATAATAACAAAATCAGATATAATCAGATAAAATATAAGTCAATAAATTTTATTTCAAACACAAGGTTTGTTTCCATAATTATAATCTGGTCAAGTGTCATGGTTATCATGTTGACAGTTATTTTAAAGAATACCTAGTACTTGGTAATCAATGAAATATAAAGAGTATGCGAATCCTCCCTTAAAGTAGGAGTAGCATTTTCTTAGCTTAAACCTAACAATATTACATACCCACCACCGAATTATCAGCAGCAATTCTGACAATTAATAAGATAAAGTGGTTTATATATACGCCTCATATTACTGTATACGTAACATCTGCACTTAACAATAAATAACGCAGGGAGAAAACACACAAGTTTCATTGTCAAATAGAGGCGTCGTCCCCTTGCCAATGCCTGAAGATATTTATATCCGGAAAATTAAAATTTTTAAAGTCATTGAGGTGTTATTACATACAGGTAGGTAAAACACACTTCGTTGGCAGAAACTCAGCAGAATGAACATCAACATAAGTCATGGACCCTCCCGGATGTCCTTTGGAAGGTCCGTGATAGTGTTATTGATTGTTGTGTGTCATGAAGGTGCCTTCCACTGGTCATTGTTGGGGTTCAGAATTTTTGAATATTGTTAACAAATTTAGTTTCTGTGATGTATTGAAGATACAGTATATACACTGATAACCTTTTAAGAAATGATCACGGTATAACACGTATTTCAGCCTCACGTGTTAAGATTCGGTTCCTTTCGGTATCACACGAGACTGTCCACTTCCCCCCTACTGAAGTGTGTTGCAAAATGACGAGACTAGATTATTTTCCTCGTATCTCTGAAGAATGAAAGTGAATTAATATAAAACAGTAGAACACTAAAAAAGATCCACAACCGTAATGAGATCACTTGAAAATTAGGTAGATGTGTTTAGTTCACCTTAAGATTGGCCTAACTTAATGTACCCTAACTGTAGTCAAAACCATCTTCGGAAATAATTTGCTTAAATAATAATATCGCTATTGTCGTCAACATAAAACTGACACTGATATGAAAAAAAACTGTAAATAAGAAAATCATACCTCAAAATTGCTTAATATCAATATATAACCGTTAATATTTCAACTTATAAACACACCATTAAATGAACGCTGTCAACAGAATGAGATGTCTTGTCCCTTAACATGCTTCTGTATTCATCACCCAGGCAGTGTGTCATGTTACTTCACCTTCCCACAACACGTCACCCAGGTAGTGTATCATGTAATTTAACGTTGACACGGCACATCACCTAGGCAGTATTTCATGTTACTTAACCTTCACACAACACTCCTCCCAGGCAGTGCTTCATGTTATTTAACCCTCACAGGACACATCACCCAGGCAGTGTATCATGTTACCTAACCTTTTCACAACACGTCACCAAGGCAGAATATAATGTAATTAAGGCGGCGGCACACTGGGCACTTTTCCTCCCAACATGTTTGGCAAACACAGTCTGGCCAGCAAAACAAAGAGACGTTTGCGTCACACTAGGGTGTTTTGTTGGCGCTTCTGTCCAACTCAATAAAAACAACAACAAAGCGTCTTACGAAGTTCGCCAAGGAACCCGTTACGACAGTTGAAGCCTCGCAGGATTGTGCTATAGTTTTTCAATTTCTGAAGCAGGAGAAGCGTCTTCACAAGCTAAAGAAAAGACAAGGGAATAATGGTATGCGTCGTCAAAGTTGTTTGCAAGTGGCAGCGGCTGGCTGGTCAAAAAAGACCCTGAATAACTATTTCATAATACCATAGAAGTTTTAAAGTGACAATTAAATAAAATATGTCAACTTTTTATTAATTATATTTCAAATTATTATTGTTTCATAATTGATTTCAATTTTTACTTGAATATTCAACACCTATAATGAAGCTCATTTGAGCACTAACCGCTGCCAACAAACCTCGCCGCCAAACTGTTGTTCATTCCTCGCAACAGTCGAAATCCTGCTGCTTGCTGGGCCATCAGGCCAGCGGCCAGCAAAACGGGCAACATGTTGGGAGGAAAGTGCCCATTATGCCGCCTCCTTTAATCTTTACACAATGCATCATCCAGGCAGTGTACAGGTGTCATACTATTAACCTTCACACGACATGTCACCTAGCAGTGTATCACGTTGCTTAACATTCACACGACACGCCACCTAGATAATGTATCATGTTACTTAACATTAACACAACATTTCACCTCGGCAATGTATCACATTACTTAACATTCACACGACACATCACCAAGGCAGTCTATCATGTTATAAACTTCACACAAGATGTTACCTAGGCAGTGTATCACGTTACTTAACATTCACACCAAATGTCACCTAGCCAGTGTATCATGTCACTTAACCTTCACACAACATACACGATAAACATACAACTTTTGAATGTTTTCTGCAACATGTGACTCAGGGCACTGTGTTGTCCAGTGTCTTTACTTCTTCTTCTTCTTCTTCTTCTTCTTCTTCTTATTCTTATTATTATTATTATTATTATTATTATGCACACTTACCGTCCTCGTCTGTCCTTCCGTCGGCACATGTGTCCTTATTGTAGTCTCTACGAGTCTTGGCGGCCACACACACGTGGTAGATGGTCCAGGGGTCCAGCTGGGTGATGGAGTAGTTCAAGGAGGTGGTGGTAGCTGAACCACCACCATGAGCCTTACTGGCGGGCCCCCAGGTGATCAGGTAGGTGACGCAACAGTTTCCAACGCCTTGTGCCGCGGTCCAGTTCACGAACAGCTGAGTGGAGGACTGACCTTTCACCGTGACGACCTTTAGCTTCGGATCAGGGTCTGATGGGATAATGTACAACAGTGAATTATAGATGTTTGGCAATACGGATGCTCATTACTGGTATTAGTTCATTTCAGTGTAAAATCTGTTATCTGTATATTTCTAAATTAAAACCATACAGTAACAGTGCACATTGCCAAGTGATTAATTTAACATAAAATTATAATTGTTTATCATTTTATAATTATATTATTGTAGCCACCAGACTGACCAGAGCTTGCGATAGTTGGTTCACTCGGCCAACAAAATAAGGCAGTCAAATGAAATCAACTCAATTGATTCACTCCAAAAGTGTTAAAGGAAACGTTGTCTACACGTTTGTTACTTCTATTGACTGTGAAACTGTTTGTGCAATTTATATAATACATTATAGGATACGTGTCTTTTTCAACTATAATATACCATATGTGTTTCTGTGTCAACTATAACATATCTTACATGATTCTGTATTAATTATAATATATCTTATATACAGTATATCTGGCTACAGTATTTTATATCTTATATGTGTGTGTGTGTCAACTATAGTATATAATATGGATGTGTTAACTATGATAGACCTTATATAATATGTATGTGTGTGTGTGCCAACAATAATTTATTTATATATTGTGTGTGTGTGTGTGCCAACTATAATATACCCTTTATAATATGTATGTGTGTGTAAACTATTATTATGTCTGTGTGTCAACTATAATACACTGTATATATTATGTATGTGTGTCAATAATATTCTGAACCTTAAATATGTCTGTGTATTAATTATAATATACTTTATAGGTGCCTGTGTCAACTTCCTATGCGGAGTCATATTTTTGTCCTAATAAATCACTATTGTTGTCAAAGGATTTGCAAGTCTAATTCATAACTTTAATGCAATAATTTGCAAATAAAAGAGAACGTTAACAGGCCATTCTTAGTACAAATCGAAAAATAAACAAATATTAAAAAATATAATTAAAGGTAAAAACTAAAAAAAAATACCAGAGATGGTTGTTGTTGTAGTCGCTGTAAGAGGCAGGCCTTCTTTACTGCTGTTCTTCATCGGCTGGACAGTGACAGTGTAGTCAGTACACGGCTGAAGGTCTGTGATCGTATAGCTAATATTGTTACCACCGTCCATAGTGTACGTCCCGCCGTGATCTTTGGGTGTCCAGTTGATACTGTAGGAGGTCGCATTAAACTCCTTCAACCACGAAGCTTTTATATAGTCTGCTCCCGCTGACAGCTGTAGGTCTGAATTGTCTGTTGGAGAAAAATTATATAAAAGATACAGTGAAATTTTAAGCATAAATTTTCACGGCTGTTATAAATAATGTAGTAAACAGATATAGTAAGTACAATCCTTCTATTACACACACACACACTACTACTACTTTGCTGTCACTCGGAATCTAGTATGACGTTCATCCAGATATGATACAATGATATGAGTTATTAAGGATGTCACCTAGGTTGGTGAGTTCTGTGGTGACTAAAGAGGCCGATACGGGACCGGCAGGGTCGATCACAGATGCTGCACCTGTGGGAGCTACATCTAGTGGGGGGGGGGGGGGGGGGGGAGGTGGCAGCAGCGTCTTTCCGGCGTTGGCGTCTACCTCGTTATGCAGTCTTGGTAACTCGAAAGTATTGACACCTTCTTGTATGGTGCTCCTCCACTGCTCACCGCCTGATTACTGTGGAATCACTTGTAGTACATTACTGACCTTGCCTACTCATCAGCATTTTGCTTTAAATCGAAAACTCAAGTCTGCTTTAATTCAACTTCCTATAATGAATTTCACTATTAAGGATATTCAAATAGTATCAGAGAAATTAAAAGTTTTAGCTTTCTTGAACGAGACACATTTTGCTGATTTGGAAAATAACTTGCCATTTTACCTATCACGGGAATTTGCAATACCAAGTCTTACAATTCCCTTTATTTTGTTAATTCTGGCAATTATGTTCCTGTTCTGTTATTACAGGGCAGTATCATCCAAGTTCAACATTGTTCATAACATACTAACCCGTACGACACTAAAGTCTAGGTCCCCTGTAGCAGCTAATACCCCTACAGTAGTAGAATCCCCAGCTTAGTGTCTACATATCTGTTTGTAACATGGTTAGGGTTGTCTAGGATGTACTGTACTCTGTGAGTTATTTAGGCCTCACGGAGCTCGGCTGGTAGGTGACCGAGCGATGTAATGGGCCCCTGTCTCATCAACAGAACATATTATATAAATGGGTCAATACATCTGATATTATATTCAGATTCACCACCCTGTAACTTTCCACTGTCTATGAGTAAGACATGAGTTGGACACGTGAGCGGGCAACTCTCCCAAGAGGGCGAGACCCATAGTCAGCATTTCTGTAAGCCAGCACTGCGAGGCCCTCAAGCTTCAGTCGCTCACATCAACTTATATTGTAAGGACGTGACCTAACGCTTATAATACATAAACACGGTCCCCTTCTCATTCACTCCTATACAGTGAGACTTTCGGTAGATCTACACTCAGGAATTATATATGCAACCCTTTTATAATAAAACAATGGAACTACCGTTTGGGTTTCGTTACTTAAACCCAAATAATAAATATATGTGAACAGACTGGTTAATTGCACAAGCAGCCGATTCACCTCGTTTTGTATCACTTCAAGCTTTTGGATAACTTTCTTACTATAATATACATTAAAAGGATGGGAGCTGCATAGTCAATAACTGAACGTATAGTATTGATATAAAACATCCTTAAAATAGGAATACCTTCCATGCCAAAGCTCCTAAAGGTCTTCAACGTCCTTTACATGCATTCTCCTGGTATTGCATCTCACGTACTTTACTGTTGGCCTTACCCAATATACATCCCAAGGTATGTGTAAGCATCAACTTTTTCTAGCCTTAATCCATTCAAAAATAAATCCCCCTGTTCCCAATTTCTCTTTTTATATTTAGTTTATTGTTAATTACAAGGTCCATTCTACGCCAAAGTGTACTCAATGCATCTACACTCTAAAGCCTCTTGCATGTTTTTCAAAACTTTTACACTGTAAAAGTATATCATCAGCATATATATTAAATCACGCCTAAGTCTACTCTTACTTTGTAATGAGGTCTGCACACACTGAGGTAATTCGGCAAACTAGCAGGGCCCATCCCCTACTAAGTTGACTGGCCTTGCATTGTGGGTCAGCGTAGCTGTTGCCCTTGCTTCGAACACCTCGCACTTTATTCAATTCCTTCCATATGTCACCCAGCTCTTGCCTTCAGCGATTCTCCCTAAAAAGTCTGTGCAGTTTTCATTCCGTGCCTCTTGCTTGATTTCACTACACATTTTTGCAGTTTCTTTCAGTACTTGCTTGACTGCATTATCATTTGGATTTACACTTTATTCTCTTTGCACCATTTTAAGGAGTTTACTCCAGCCCTGAACCAATTCGTCATTAACATACATATTACGTTTCCCATGATTTATTTCTCCTTTATAACTACACCTACCTGTCGTCAAAACGGAATAAATAATATGTAATAACTCATCATAAAAGCTATCAACATCCTTTGGTTCATAATCTGTTTACCAATCCTTTATAGTAGTGATCAGATCCTGTTTTTTGTTTTCCGGCAACCAATATCTTTTCCTCTTAATTAACTTCTGTATTTTGTTAACATGTATAGAAATTCGTAATGCAAAATGATCACCAAGCAAATCCTTAACTATCTCAGCCTTCGCTCTTATTCCACATGTATTAAAACATACTGCATAATCTAACCTTCCTCTATGTATGTGGGTAGGCTCATGATTCCCCAATATTTCAATATCATCAAACTCCTCCAAGAAGTGTAACCATCTCCTTCCATTAATGTTACTCGGTCCCATAGTACCCAGGACTTCGTGTTTGGCATTAATAGTGTAATAGCACAAATTGTATTATATAAATATATACCCAAATGTATATTACCCATGTATTCACCAAGTCATTCATCCATCAGTATGAATCAATTGGTGAGTTGACATTTCCTCCATGGAGCGAGTGAGGTCAAGCTGGGTCAACACTTTTCAACACCAACATCCTGTGAGGAACGCTTGACAACTACCTCTCCCTGGTGAGAGAGAGGGACTATCATATCACCTGTTACCCAGTGAACACCTCACTTAAGTGCTCTCCCATAAAAGTGTACTAAGACATTTCCCATAGGAGAGAAGGTACACTATACTCTCAACTGAACTCAGTACCTGTGAAACTATATTTTTCTACAATAAAACAAAACAAACAAAGTGTTTACTTCAGCCCTGCCACTTATCAAATCAAGAACTAATATACTGTATATATATATATATATACAATCAACACCTCAACCCGCCAGGATTCGAACCCACGGCCCACAAGCCTATGACTGT